>JAQIXP010000227.1:0-30995 GCA_034700285.1 Proteroiulus fuscus | reverse complement strand
CTACTGGCGCCCTCATACGGTCAGGTCATCGGCCATTTTCTATTGGTCATGCACTACTAGCGCCCTCATACGGTCAGATCACAATAATAATGCCAAGAAATCGGGCCACTCGACGACCCTGGCCCCTGCATAGACATTCTATAGCAGCTAGGCTTGTCTGTGAATGATTATATGCCAGTTTGTTTGCTTGTTGTAGCACTAGAGGGCAGCACTTAGACCGTGTACGTGTTTGTACCTTATACCCATATTTATCTTTTTTTCATTCAATATACTTGGCTTCTCTTATAGCTGAAATCTTTGCTTTTCCATCTTTAATTATATTTATTTTTCCATTCTTTATACCTTTTTTTCTGTAAATTGCAATCAGTACTTCTGTTTCGGTTTGCTGGACTGCATAATTATACAGTTTGACATTTTCTTGAATATATATAGGCATCATTATTAATCTGTGCTTTGGAAAGTTTTTCGTATTATGCCAAAGTTAGTGCATTGGTGTTATACTATAGTTCATATTTTATGCAATATTCTTCTGCGTTTTAATATTTTTAATTATTATTTATTTTTAGGCATAAGAAATAACAGAAAAGTGCGTCCAGCGATAATTGTGCATTACTTCGAGGGATTTGTCTCATCTCTCTCTCTCTCTCTTCCTGTTACTAAGGTAATAATAAATATTTAGATATTTTTGTATATTAGCATCTCAGCTTTAGAAAATGTAATGACCGGGCTCACTTCCTTATCGATAGATGGCGCCATTGAATTCTAAATAGTTGGGCATGAAAATTACCTTTAGATTATTCATAACTTGGTTTTTTCTTAGCTCTATATAGATGATAATTTACTAATAATGTAATTCCTTATTACTGAAATACATCAAAATATACGTTATCGCATGATGTCACTTTCTTTTGTTGGCTTTTCAACAGCAAATTACCGTATTAGGAACGTTTTTATGATGCATTGTGGGATTGTGTTGATGCGTTGAGACTTTTTGAAAAATTTTAGGAAGATATACTATAATGTAATAGCTGTCCTGACGTAACTAATGCATAAATAGTGACGATGGATGATGTTTATTTAACATGTTATTCACACTTTGTCCAACAAGTTTACTGTTTAAAACTTTTCTAAGTTTTACAATATTATATACAATATACATAGTATAGTGTATTTTGTCTCCTCATCAATTTTTGATTTAGATAAAACGTTAATTTAGTTAGATCCTCAGTTTTTATGTTTTTGGAAGCAAACTATAGGAATATTTGTTTTCATCTTTGTTCCCTCGTATTATTATTTGGGATAAATCAACTGGTAAAATTACTTTTAGAAAATATAAGCAGGAAGCTGCTGCAGTTATTATTGTCACAGCCATTCCTATCTAGTAAGTGTGTACAATTTAAATATTACTTGCTACAAGGTGGGACTTTCCCTTTAAATATCTTTCTGCTGTTTCTGCAAGAGCAAAAATGAAACCGAAATGGTTTGGCATGTGTATGAAGACAACTTTCTCGTATATGCTATTGGATGACTAGTTAAAAGTTGATCTATGCCAAATAAACTAATAAAGTTTTTTGGTTGTTTTAAGATGACAGTATTAAAAGCGAAAGGCATCCTGAAGAGGATGTCGGGTGACGTCAGTCCCAGTTGGCCGCCAACTATTTGTTGGCAAGCAGTTTTATGTCGTAAATTCCATAGCCTTCTGCATGTATATTATACTCTTTTCTTTCCCTTGTTGTTTTTTTTTGTACAGTGGCACTATCGTATATTTTAATTAATTGTCACGTAAAAGCCTTTGAGATTTCACCCCCCCCCCCACTTCCCCCCACCTCTTCTCCCGAAATTTGGGGAATCTCTATCCTCGGCACGTGCCAGGACCATAATTCTCTCTCTCTCTCTCTTACTCTCCTCCTGTTCTTCTGGAGGGACAATTAGCCCGCCATCTTGACATGATCCATGGCCACATGTGAATATTCCTTCGGTTATTTATTCAGAAATTGTACACGTGTACAAATCCATTTTGATTTTTTATGGGGAAGTTTGCATACCCCAAATATCCCCCTTACCCTTCCCGTGGAATTTCTCTTCCCCATCCCCCCACCCTCATTTAATACACACAGGCCAGCCTTAGTGGAATCTTATAAGTCCATCGAGGAGCATATTTTAGCCTTTCCCATTTAAATAACTGCCAATCAGTAGAATATGTTTAGACTGATATACGTATATACTATCACTCTACGCAGCGATTGTGGTGAAGGCGCCATTTTGTTTTTTTATTGGTAATTTGCTAATGCGGCGGCGAGCAGAATATCAGCAAGGATGGATTCATTGCTGTATATGTGCAAACTATAAATTATTATCTAAATAGTTGTTTTTTTGAGGTATATACAGGAAAGATTCTGAGTACTTATTAAAAGGGACAGTCCCACCTTACCTCCAGCATTCTTTGCAAGAAAGAGGGGGTAAAACATGAAGATAGTATAAGTCGAGGCAAAATAAGTTTGTGCTCGACATGTGCCACCCCTTTTTCCTTTTAGCCTCCTCTGAAGGCATTAAATAAATAATATAGGCCTACTAAACAATTTTGAATAGTGTTTTTTTAGTATTATTTAGTTAATGCCTTCAGAGGAGGCTAAAAGGAAAAAGGGGTGGCACATGTCGAGCACAAACTTATTTTGCCTCGACTATAGAAATTTAAATTTAATTGATAGTTATATACCATTCATAGTCATTGTGCAGAATGGCGTTCCCCAGAAACTGGATAAATGTGGATTTGGTGTTCACCAGAATTAGCGTTGCACAGAAAAAGTACAAGTAGTACGCTCAAGTACAAGTCTCAACTGCATCATATATAGGGTTCATAACGCATTCCCACTACTCTTATGTTTTCTGTGATCTCGTGTGGATACTCTGCATGTAGCCTACTCTTATCAGGTAGATCACAAGTGGGTAAACCATGCATTTTGTTGCCATGCACTGCATGTGATCCTGCTCAACAAAACGACTTCAGCGTTTTTATACTGCTGTTTATATTTGCATACCGTAAATATATTCGGCACCAGTATAACTCTTTGACAGTGACGTCACACTGATTACCATTTCATTGACTGGCTTATACGTATTATTAGGGGCATTGATTTTTCCATTGTATATGGCGTTATCTGCTCTTGTTTTATATCGACATTCCCGTTTTGGTGACCTTGCTCTATACGTAATGCATTATTTATCCACTCAAAGTACAAACAAAACCGTTTTATAAATAGAAATTTCATTTCTTAATTTAGTTCTCTAGTGGAACTAAAAAAAAAACTACTTTTAATCTATATCGGGAATTAATAACTAAAACAACTTTTGCTTTTGGAAGAATCACGTTCGTTTTGTTGTGCAAATATGCGTGGGTTAATAACTTATAGGTATAGGTTGGAGTTTGGGTCTAATGGGTTCTAGGGCCAGAAATTAGACAAACTTTTGGGGAAGTTTCTGAAGTAGTTGCATAAGGTTTATGCCAGAGCAATATACTTTTTAGAATAATATCAATTGGCTTTTTCGTATTAACCCGATATGCATTTTTAATCCTCGGTTATATGCAAAGTAGTTTTTGGGAAGTTGTTAATTCTATACTGCATTCTTTTGTATATCTTATTTTATATATATAGGGGGCCTACAATTAAAATCAGATTTTAAGAATTAAACAAGGCATTTTTTTTTTGATTTTCTAATTAACTGCTAAAAATAACAATTGGTTAGTGCACTATATATAACCCTTAAATGGCCGAACGGGATCCATTTCCAGGCTCCAAAAATATTTGTTATTTAGATATAACTAACTATATGTTCCAATCTTGCAGGCATTATTTAGTATACGACTTTAAACTGATTTCACTATAATAAGTCCGGGAGTATTTTTAAAAAGTAATATAATTTACCTGTTTATGAACCTATGTATATTTAAATACTTATTTGATAAAGTGATGAGAGTAACCTTCTATTTGAAATATAGTAGACTTTTCTGAAATTTTCTGTATATATAGATTAAATGAAGTGGCAAGTATAGTCTTTAAAAATATTTCAGTAAAACCCCTATAGCTAAGGATCTTTTCAGTATGCACGTGTGTTTCAAGTTACATTACTTAGGCTTAAACGTGAAGGAAACAATCGTTTAGAATTAGCAATGAATTTTAAAATTAATTAGGCAAGTTAAAGGCGAACATATTAGTAAGATATGCTGTTAGAGGGCGCTGCGATTTATTGATTTATGTATTTTGTGCTCGAAGCTGACTCCAATATCAAGCTAATTGGATAAGATAATAATAATAAATGTCAATGTGGATAACCGATTTCTTTATTTATAAGATTGTGCATCATGAGAATAGTATATATAGCTATAGCTATATATAATGATTTTATTGACATTTCTTACCTCCCCCACACTTACCTGAAAAGCTCTATTCTTTGATTACATCAACGATTTCCAATATACAGGATGACTTTTGTTTAAGATAGAATCGGACATTCTAAACAGCCTAGTATATAGATTAGTTATACATCATGATTCATATTGATGGATGGATGTATAGGTGACTATATAGGAAGTTGAATGTTGATATATAGGCAACGGCTGGTGGCTTGATACCTGCATGTACTAACTGATATTTTACAAGTTTTTAAAAGTGCATTAGCAATGCAACGTTAAAAGTTATTTTGTTGGCAGTCATAATATCTATATTTTAAAATTAAAATATAATTATTATATATAGTTCATTTTGAAGTCTTAATTAACTTCATGAATGAAAATGAACACGTTTATAAGACTAAATAATTAAGAGGAAAAATTTTGGTAGTAAACAATTGAAGAAAAACTTGTGTTAGGATTTAAAGCTCTATAAAGTTAAATGCCAACATAAAATGTTTTCGTCTCAGTCCACGAGGTGGCATTACGTGGCATTCATGAGCAAAATGGAATAAATGTGACATGAATATCCCTTCAGTACTGTACTCGTATAATTGTAAAATTCCAGAACTTTCAGCGCCATCTGTTAGTAATGGTAGAAAGGTCATTTAATTTTGGCTTCACTTTCCTTCTATGCAATAATGCATATAGAAAATAAAGAATGCGTGTATTGAAAAATGAATTTGAATATGGTGGAAATTTTCTGAGATTTTTAGTAGCGTATACACTTTGGGGCGCTTTTGGTGATAAATCCAGATGCCATCGCCGATGAACATTTGTGAGGAATTCAGGGTATTAAATTTCTCATATTAACATTTTCTCTTCTTTTATTTGAACATCACTTTAAGTACAAAATGAGACTTTCCCTATATAATATATACTATTAAAAATGTTTAACATTGAAAAAGTCTACCGGAAGTGATTGTAAGTATAGACAGGCGCAGTACACGTGCACCATAACCCTGTTCGATAAGCTGTCATGTGTTATTATCATCATCATATAGGCCTACCTCGCCCAATAACAAAAGTATACATGAGAGAGATAGTGCACTGCAGCTATGCCAATATGCGTGCAATTACTGTCATTTTTGTACAGTTTTTTTTTTTACTCGTATATACATGGTACACTTTTTATGTGTGTTTTTATCGAATTATTCTATCTGGGTCAAGGTAAATTCACCTTGGCATACAGATATTTCACTGTTGCTCCATTGATCTCCCTCCATGCATCCATAAAATGATAATGTAACTCATTTATGAAATTCATGCCAGTTCAGGCTGCAGGAGCTGCTATTAGGCATCATCATACAGTATTTTATACGTCTTCAATAGAACGTTGAGGTGCACAAATTGACCGAGTATCAAAGGAATGGATGCACGTGTAACCTCGTTGAGCACGTGGCTTGCACGTGAAAAATTGGACAAGTATCTATGAAATATCCACGTTCAATTCTCGTGCTCAATTGGTTCCAAAGCAGAAACAATAGGCGTATTTGGCGATATGACCCTATATTACTATTTGGTAACAGGGTCTGAACCTGAAGCGTTTTTCTTGTAGCGTGTGCTGTTTTTGCGTTTTGGATAACGATGCATGCCGTGTAACCAAAAGGGTTACCCACCGGTGATCTACCTTAATGGGTAGAGTACCAAATGAGCTCACAGAAATTACGGAGCTTTCCTTGGACCACTGTTTTCTCTCCAATCATGGGTTATACAGTATTCAGAAATAGTGGCCCCAAGAAAGCTTCGTATACATGAAATTCACGGAGAGCAACGCTTTTGCATTTTCTTTGTTAACCTGCATGTGATGGAGTTAAGAACTACTTGTAAACTGGATGACTACAGCGTATGACTAGGTAACAACGCCAAAATACGCATAATATCACCAAGTATAAGAAAAATAAGAATCATATTTGTAAAATTATACCGCCATGTGTCGCCTCTTAGTTGAAAATTGCGATTTGCTGGTAATACAGACTGAGCATAACTTTATTTATCCACAACATGAGAATCACAAAGAGATAAATTTTGGAAATGACCATAATAATCATTTATACATTCCAACGTTCATGCTCAAAGGGGATGGGTTACCTCAGTTTCTTACACCGGCAACAGTTACTATATAGTGATACCGAGCAAAAGAACGGCGTAAATATTCCATTACTGGCAATTACAAGTCAATGGAAATTTATGCCGTTCTTTTGCTTGGTTTCACTTATAGTAGTTTTTGTGATGTCATATTTTCACAAATCTTTGATATACTTGCATGTGGGCTCGTTTGATTCTCGCATTTATCTAAGGATCAGTGATAAGGATCATAGCGGTGTAGTTAAGGAATTCTTACAATCGTGTCTTGAGGTTCGAATCCTCCCTTATTTTGGAAATGGTACATATCGTATTTACAAGCAATTGCATCTTTTACATGCAGCACCTGTTTGATACTAAATTTTGGAAGTTCGCCTTTGATATTTGCATGGTTTTAAGTTTTTTTTTTTTTTTTTTTTTTTTTAAATGAAATGCTTTTGTTGTGTGGGTGTTGAAGAATTTTTATGAACTTTAAAAAATTGGCTGGATTCCAGCATTTTGGTACGTGTCAGTCGCGTGTCGTATCTTAGTTTGGTTAAAATTTTAAGAAACCACTTTAAAAATTTATTATTATTCCTGTTTAACAAAAGATTGAACTGGAGAATTCCAATAGTCAAATCGAACCGATAGGCATTTCCGGGAGGAGGAGGGGGGTGGGGGGAGAAAAGGGAGAGGAGTTAGACCAACAAAAAAATCGTAATTTCTGGAAGGGGAACTAGAGCCCCAATTAGCCCACCTAGCTCCCCTTGCGTGCTACCCAGAGCATTGCCTGCCTAGAGAATACTTTGTTGAAATGCTACATGATTTCCAAAGTGTTGTTTTTGTGACCCACGCCCACCCCTTAAACAAATCTTTTGCCAAAATGGCCACGTAATGCCATGATTGCTGATAAATGTGTTGTTGTTTGCAAACCACGTGGTCGTTTGCAGCATCCTCGTTGCACGCATTTGGGCCATTTGCCAAAATGGGGGCTCATGTCCCAAAAATATCTACATCAGCACTTCACCTATACCTACAACTGTTGATCAGTCACTCCCCCCTAACCCCCCTCCAGTTCTTCCCCCTTCACCCCTCCTGCCTCCACACACGCCATGCCTTAATTTTGATTATTTATTTGGCTTCTGTTGGTGTTTGTGCCTCGCCTCTTAACCTTTCTTCTTTAATAGACATTTTAAATGATTCTGGATCTAATATCCTTGCATTACGTGCCAGGAGTCATCAGAATGGGAAGTCAACTTGACTTGTCCTATAGGTGGCAGGGCAGTCGTACTCCTGGCGACAGCTTTGCAAATAACTTGGGATGATAAAGAGTTCCCCTCCGGAGGCGCTGTAGGTTATGCTACATGTATGTTGGTATGGACCTATTGCACCTCCTGAGGGGAATTCTTTATCATCCCAAGTTATTCTTAAACTGACCCCAGGGGCGCTATTTGTTATCTCTACCCTGCCATTTGCACAAAAACTGTAGCCTCAGGTGTTACCGTTTTGACTTTTAACCAATAGACTTGTAAAATGGCACATTGCGCTACCTGGTGGGAATTATTCGTCATTCCTATTTGTTCTTGAAGCTGTCACCAGGGATACGACTACTCTGTCACCTACATGACAAGCAACTGCCCTATAGTATCATGGTGACTACTAACCTGGAAATTTTGTATTTTCTTAAACATTATCCTGAAAATAAGCACACAACTTTTTAGAGCATGCATGTTCCTATGGGAATTTCCATGTTAAATGAAAATTAAAATTTCTCAATAATGGCTAAACGTAAATTGATGGGGTTTGATTTTTATGAAGGACAATTACATTTACTAAAACGTTATTCATGATTTTTTTGTTTATCTGCCCTGTAAGCCGTACAATCGAGCAAAATGTGGCGAAAAACTCATCGGTAAACTTTGAAATTCGATAAATAAATATAGAATGCACGTAATAACAAAAATCAAACTTATACATTTTGTAGTAACTTAAATAAGCTTTCCAAAAAATCAAACCCTATAACGATACTCTCAGCCAATATTGAGATCCGCTAAATTTTGGGAAAACTTTCATGTCAATGGGAAAAAAGCGTGGGAAACCACTACAGTCAACTTTGAAAATCGATAACTACATTCAGAATGCATGTGACGACATATCCATGCAACAAGTTTTACTTAATTTAATAATCTTTGAAAAAAATCAAACCCCATCGTTCAACTTTTACCCGTTCTTGAGTTAGAACAGTTTCAAAAAAACGAATTTAACATGGAAATCCCCATAGGACCATGCTGTTAAAAGTGTGGACAGCCCCTTTTAATTGGCTGCTGCAAAAATCAAAAATGATATCTTGGCTCTTCAATGGAAAGAAAATGATTAGCTTTGAAATTCGTGCATTTCATTTTTTTCATTGTTTGCACCATCCAAAATAAATTTTTTTGAACCTGGAAAAATGTGAAAATGACTTTGGAAAACCTGGAAAACTCAGGGAATTTTATTTAAAGAAATTTGTAGTCACCATGAGTATATGATAATATTACTAACACCAAAACAGTCATGCAAATGAAAATTTTTATCTGCAAAGATGAATCTTTGTCACTTCTGAAATATATTTTAAAATGGAAACATTCATGTTTTACTTTTGGATTGCTTTCAAGTGTTCTATAAGAGGATGCTATAGTGATGGCTATACCCTATGTTTTGTTGTTTATTTTCTTTTTTTTAAATTTTTTTTGGGTTTTTTATTATTGATGGTTTGTTAGCCGATGGTGATGGTGGTATATACAATTTTAGCCCACAAGGGTCCCTGTATTTTGTCTCTTGGTCCTAATGATATCTTTAACTCTAATTGAGTAGGAGCTTCTTTAGCGTTTTGAGTGCAGTGCTAAGTGTTGTTACCATAAGAGAAAACAAGTGAAAACATGGCGCAATTTGGTGCTGCCCCCCAACGTGATTTACAACCAATCTTAGTTGTACTGACTTTGAAAAAGACATGTATCGCTGGTTAGCAAACGTCTCTTTTTTTTCCTACTTTTATTTTTTCTCTCCACCCTTCGATTCTGCAACATCCTGTTGGATATTTACTAGTCTGTATTTTGTTTTTTTTAAAGCTCTGGCTTAAAGGTACTTTTTAACTAGTATTGAAAATGGGATTTAAAGAGCTATATTGTTTTAGTCGTGCAATGAATTTTAGGCTGACCTCACCAAAACAACAGATGCTGAAAATCTTCAACGTTCATTGCCAAAACATCATAAATTTGCTTGAAGAGAAAAAAGGACAAATGAAATTTTTGGGGATTTAGAGACCCTTCTTGAAATTTAAAAGGAGTATTATATTGAAACGATAAAATGGGAAGCATAGCATTTCATGACAAGTGATTTTTAAATGTTATAGGCATTAGAACTAAACGTTAATTATTGGCATGAAAGTAATAATGTTGGAATTAAAGTTAACTATAGGTATACTAATCTCCAAACATTATATGAAACTCATGTACTGAGACATGTTACCTGATCTCTGGAATATTTGAACCATAAAATCCCTGAACTTTCAGCGCCATCTATTTATTAGTATTAAGAGAAAGGTTCACTATATAAGAATCAAGGCTGCATCTATAGGCACACTACAAGTAATCTAGGGATAAAGATAAGGAATAAGGCAAAGAATAAAGGGTGGTTCACACTATAGGGAATCTAGGGATAAGACAAAGGAATGGATAAAGTTAAAAAACATTTTAACTTTTATCAGGCCAGCTATTGACAAAGAAAATGACATCATATGGTATTAAAATCATCACAATTCTTACCTTTTCCTTATACTTAATACAGAATATGATGTCATAAGGTGTGAAAAGATTCTGCTTACTGTCCCTATCCTTAAACGTATCCCTAGATTCCTCGTAGTGTGAACCATGCAGCCTTAAGGATATTTTAAAAGTCAAATGCGTTTTCTGCCTTAATGAAGGAAAGTTCATCAAATTCATCTTCTGTGTCTGCCATTTTGAATGTTAACGAAACGCGACGCATTATGGGAAAACGTGGTGCATTGTGGACAGAAATGTCTCAGGGAAAGGAAAGTAAAGATAAAAGATAACATTTATGATCTTTCATATGGTCAGAGAATATGATGTCATAAGGTGTTAAAATCGTCACATTTCTCTCCCTTTCCTTATATACTTATCCCTAGATTCCTTGGAATCTAAGTGTAATCTAGTGCACTCTTTAATGCCACATGCACTATAGTGTGAACCATCATAATGAGGAAAACACTGTGTAAAAAAATAAATAAACAAAAACGGGCATTGTAAAATTCATTTTGTTGTAAATATTGATTGGTTAGTTTATTTACAATTTTATGTCAGGGTCATCCGAAATCTCAGCTGCATTTTCAAAGAGAAATATTGCTCAGTGAAACCTGAACTGCTGCTTGCATGCATGGCAGCATGGCTATTTGCTATCCAGTCCATTCTAATTTTGAACAGCTAGACAGTAAAGAATTTTAAATGTTCTGAAAATATAAAAAACGGAGCTTTATTTTTGTGAGAATTGTGAGGTAGCTCATATACAAACTAACTGACAGATGGGATTTATAGAAGAGTTTCTATTATGCTATATAAATGTGAATAATATAAACAAGAGTATATATGCTGTGATGGACACATATGTGACTGAATGCATACTTGAATCGCTAAAATTAATGAAATATGAATTACATATGTCATAAGGTCTACCTTAAGGATTAGTTGTGATCTAAGCATTGACGTCATCACAACCAAACCTATTTCAAGGCTCACGTTATTTTGACAACAAGTCTTTTGTCTTTGTTCACGTTTCTTGTAAACCTTGAATTTTCGTTCGTTTGCATGCGAAATATAATAATATAGCATGCATCTAATCTTGTGCATTTGAAGAAGTTAATCAACTCGTTTAAGGATTTTGGATTTTTTTTCTGGTTATATTTACTCCATGTTTATACTAATTAAAAACGTGCTTTCATCTATAATTTGTTTTGGTACATCCACATGCAGTATATAGCTCTGCCTTATTAATTATGTACGTAATCCTACGATGACGTAAAACTTTTAAATTAAATATGGTTTAATGCCCACAAATCAAGTTTTTAGCGTGCATGCATGTAGAGCTAATCAATAAGTCCATTACAGTATTTCTATTCTTGTTTAAGTTTTGATATATTAAGTTTGTCACATGCACTTCCAAGAATGTGAATGAATAGATGATGGGAACAGTATTATAGTTTTTAATTATATTATGATGACCATCGGTCAAGTGTGAAAAGTTGCATATGGGGGAGCTCCCCACCCCTCCCTGCTCCCCCTTTCAACGTAAATGTTGTAATAATTGGTGAAATAACTAAACTCGTCATCGAAATATTGAAACTAACATTTTTATTCAACACAACATAGGTTCATGTATTTATTATATTGGGGGGGGGGGGGGAAAGGAGAGGGGGGTTGACAAGATGAGATTTTAATAGAACAGTCTCAACTTGTAATTAGTTAGTTTTGTAATGACGATCATAAAAATGATGCAAGAAATTGAAATTTTAATTGTGCGATTTCGTAAAAGTGAGTTTCATGAATGGCGCCATTTTTGATTCATACAGCGCCCACTGGTGTTTACTTCGAGGCAGTGTTGGCAGCCATCTTAGGATTTGCATCTTTTTACATTGTGTACCGTAAATCATTTATTGCAGCTACCTTTGTACACGAAAACTAATCCATAGCGAATTGCTATGGGACTTGCACATTGCATGCTGATTATTTTCATCTGTAAAATATGCTCGTAGGCTATCTGAGTGAGTTGACTTCGTGGCCGCTAGATGTCTTTTGTGGCCTAAGTTGTTTGATCTGACAGTATAGTTAAGACGTGCAGTCTCAGTATAGCCTACAACATAAACCTTATCTCAATTGGGAAAGAAAGAAAATGTTTCCATTTGTCAATTTGTGTAATTACTGTATCCATATCCCTGATTAACGTAATAAGAAGTTTCTAAACAATCCATCTGGATGGGCAGCTTTTGGAAAATTAGCCTCGAACCCTTCTCACATGATTGTGCGGCATTAAACACTGCCATTCCAGCTTGTCACAGGGAGCTTTCATAAATGATGTTTGAAAATTTATTTTGTTTTGCCCACCACCTATTGGCCAATGCATTTTTGTCACTTTGAATTCCTAAATTCCCATTAGCTGTAGTCGATTTCCAATAATTTTTGGACCTGGGCCTGCCACCTGGCGCCAGTTTCATTTTGATCGTTTACAATTGCTTACCATGGGGGCTTCCAATGTCCAGATCCAAAAATTATTGGAACAGATTATAGTCATCATTTATGTCACGATAAGTTTGCAAACCCTCTCAGGTGCAAACGAAATTTATGAACAGCCCAAACAAATTTTTTTTTTTATAAATTACAAGGATTTGGTTTGTCATGTTTGTTCGCACCCCCTAGTGGCTATCCTGGGCATATTTTTTGGCATATGGCTGTGTGGTGTGCCCACGCATGCCACAACCATTCCTCTTTTTTTTTTTTAAATGGATAATGCATAGATGCTATTGACGTGATCAAGAGATGCGTTATGACGCAGCAGCTGCTGGTTGCGATTTTCTTCTTCTTTTCTGTTGGGCATTTGAAGCCTTGCAAATAGGGAAGAAATATGGGGGAGGGGAAGGGGGGCCGGGATTTCTATCTGGCATATCACATATACGGGCTTGTGCTACTGCCATAAAAGGAAACATGAAAGAAAACGAGCGAAAAGCCCAGGACTCGGATCAGTGATATTGATATATCCCTTCCTCCTCTTCCCTCCCTGAACTGCAGAGGTAGGCTCCTCTCCTTTCCTCCTCCTCCTCCTCCGGGACACACACAACTTCACTCCCGGCTTCACTTGGCAAGATCTAAAAGGAATTAAAATGCATCGAGCATCGCATATCGGGATGCCCTGAATCTTGGCTGGATGACAGGGAATGGGGAGGAATATAACAGGGAAGAGATTGGAAAAAAGTTCTTGTGACTTTTGACAAATGAGAATCTCGTGTGATTTTGATTGTCGGCAATTAGCCTTTTTCTTTCTGGAAGTCGTTTTGTTTTTATTTGACTTGTTTAGGGCCAGTTGTACCAACAAGGGTTAACTTTAACCCACTGTTAAACTTAGGTTTTCTCTACTTTCCTGAATTTTCATTGGCCCAAATCGGTCACATGATCAAAATAACTCAGGGTTAAGACTTAACTGTAGTTGGTACAATTGGCCCTTAATGAATGGAAGTAAATCGAAATTGGTTTTTAAAAAATGACATAAATAAGCCAATAAAAAAATTAATAAAGTTGAAAAAAATTTGACATTCTTTCCGTACTGACGTCACGACTAAATTTTTTTAACTTTATTTATTTTTTTATTTGTTTATTTATGTTATTTTTCAAAAACGAATTTTGAATTACTTCCATTTATTAATTAAATTATAACATATATTTTTTTACATTTTTCACTGGACTTCCCCTTTAAGATTATACCTGCATGCGTTAAATCTAATCGGCCAATTTAAATCAAAAAATTAAAAAGGACTGGTTTTACCAAATATAGCCTTATACGAGAAATGTGCGTGACTCTGTCTACAAAAAGCACCATCTATTAGACACGATAGTGAACTTATTTCATATGAAGGGCTTGAAAATAAATAAAAGTCGTTGATGTATAGGCAAAGAGGAACAAGTCACTCCCAAATTTTGCCTTAAATCCATAGGACAAAGCTTTCAAGATGACCAAAAGGTGGCGTTTTTTGTAGTCAAAACAATTTATTTGTGCATGCTGGTATATGTCATGTGGAAATTAATCCATAAGGTTTGGTCAACTATAATCTAGAAGGCTGCATGGTTTTACTGGCATGCAGTCTGGTTTATACACAAATATTTTTAAAGACAATTTGAAACTTGGAAACTCCAAGAAATATATCAGATTATCTGATATACTTATGTTAAAAATGGAAACTTACCAATAATATTTTGTAAAGGAGCTTTAAATGGAGGTATATGAAACTTAACCATGCAGCAAATGATCATTAGAGCATGCATTAAAATATAGATCCTGTCTGGCCATAGAGTTGAATTACCATGAGTTAAAGGTTATCAATAACCAAGCACTATTTACTTACAGTAAAAAGAAGCAGAACATGAAAAAGTACAGAATAAAAAAAATTTGTTTAAATTTGATTTAAATAAAAAATTATCCAAAGAAAATGTCAAATAAAGCAACTCTTTTCAACAAAAAAATAACTAAATCGATATAAAAGTTGGAAAAATGCATATAACTGCATGCAAGACTAAATTATACAAATTGAAAATGATTTCAAATCTGCCTGAGTTAAGACTTTATGGTTGAAACTATAATGAAAAATATATCTAGGGATTCAGTCAGAAACTCTTCTCAGAGTAGGCCTACATTCAGTATGAATAATATAGCACTTAACTTTAAAAATAACCCTGTATAGAATTTAAGGAAAAAACATTTTGTTATGCGTTTACATTTGAAAGATTTTTGAAATTAAAAAATAGGCCTATAGGCCCCAGTCTAAAAAAAATCCAGACTTATAGGATTCTCAAAAGCCTTGGACTGTTATATCATATTCACAGCGTTTTGCCATCAGGAATGAATTCAAAATTCATAGTATATTTTGATGTATAGAATATACAGTGTATATAGTCAGGCATGGCATGAATAATAAAATTAAAGGTCCTATATACATGGTTAAATTTATAGCACCTTATTGCAATAAAAATGTGATGAGAATACTTTAATATTTTATGAAAAAAAATATATTTTGTCAAGATGATAGGGCCAACATCATCAAATGAGCATTAAAAAGGAATTACCCTTTCAAAATCTATTTATTTTTGAAAAATATTCATTTATGCAACATTGACCCTCTTTCATTTTAATAATGTTGCGATAACGCTACATGCATGCAAAATAAGATATACGTTCTTGTAAATAAGTTAAAAGCCAAATCAGTTTTGAAGCTATCACTTTTAAGCCACTTTTGCATTTGATTTCGTTTTCCACGGAAAAATTCAAATTGCCATGTACTCTGCCATTAAACCAGACGTGAGCCCATTTAGATATGCAAATTAGAGCTTAACGATCATTAATTTTAATGCGTAATTGGTCTTGCTGTCTTCATCATTTGAATAAAAAGGTTTACAGGCGTACTAACATTTTCACTGAATTTGCCAACGAAAATACGAGGAAATTTGCATGGAAATTGAATTAAAAAATAGGCCTACTCTGTTTTCGAACGTTCGAAATTCGATTTAGAACGTTAGCTGTGTTCAGGCATGCAGCGCCACCTGACTGGAAAACACTATGCAGCCATCCATAGCGGGTTCCATACTGCAATTAATAATGACTTAAGCCTGTTTAGAATTATACCATGTATAAAACTTAAATCCCATTCTAATTAACCGTACACATTCTAAATAACCATGCAAAGGTAAAGGTTGAACAAACCGAGCATGTTGAAGGTTATTAACCCTTCATGCTCTATTTTAGAGATTAATTAGAATTATTAAAGAAAAACCCTTTTCTAGAAAACAATGTCTAGTTAAAATAATCGGAATATATTGCCGTGTTAAATCTGAAGGTTTTAGGCCTATTGAATTCGGAACAGTATAGCTTCAGCTGTGCTAAAAATTTGTGAGGAGAATGCACGATTAATAGCACTTATTTTCCCCGAGCTAATTTAATTTCTCTAAGGATTTCTTAGCTTCCACAAAATAATAATAATGCGTTTAATGTGAATTAAATTAAAGCCAGGTATAAAATTAGATGCAATTATTAGGCTAAATTATTCAATGCTCTTTAACACGTAAATACTTTCGCCTCAGGTGGTCGCATGGAGAAGCCATTTTTGCTAAACTATAAAGACACTTCAAATGCAGTCCTATTTAATTATTTACCATAAGAATTATTGAAGCTAGACATAAAATTGTGGGCCTATATACAAGAGCATGATGAACGGTTTATTCAGAAATAACCTCAATTTATGAATCTACCTCTTATGTGAAACCATTTTGCTTTTACAGACTTAAAATAAATCAGTATTTTTATGAGAAATTCCTCTATGCAGGTGTCTGACCGAATCCAGTAACGAATTTCCATGACATTTCCAAGTTTTCCAGACAAATTTTCACAAATTTCCAGACAAAATGAAAGTGATTTTTAATTCATTTTTACTGACATATGCAATTAAAACTGCAATATTTGGTAACTACCCTGGGCCGCACCCAAAAATCCATTTTTTCCCCCGACTTAAAAAATATTTTTCATGGCCTGCAGGCGAAAATCTGAAGGGTAACAAAAAAATTATAGAAAATGGCGCCTTAGGCGAATTTTTTGCTCAAAAAAAAAGTAAAAATGGGCTAAAAATCACCAATAGTGCCTAATTTTCCATTTTAGTTAAATTTTATTTAGATTTTCCAGACGCAGATTAAATTTCCATGACATTTCCCTGACATTTCCAGACAATACTAATTTCCATGACATTTCTAGGTTTTCCAGACGGCCAGACACCCTGTCTATGTATACTCAAACAGGCAATTAGCTGTGATAAATAAAATACATTTTGATAGTAAAGATGCACGCGTCCACACTATAGCCAAATGTTATATATAACTTGCTACAAAAACAGAAGAATAAAGTTATATAACATGATGTTACTTAACAATTCTTAAAAGTATACATAGCTTCCATATTTTATCATACAATAACACGTACGTTATATAACAAGTTGTTCACAAGTTGTTCAACAAACTTATAACCAATTTGTTATAGCCTATAACGATGTTGTGATATAATGTGGGCGCACCTTTAGACACTTTTTACCCCCCCCCCCTTCCTCCCCTCAATGCCAGCCCTCTCCGAATTGAGTCATATAATATCAGAACGGTCCCTTCGCTCAACGAGCCTCACATATATACTAACCAAAGCATTTTTGCCATTTTAAAAACATTTCTCAGCAAATATTAAGAGCAAAAAAATGAAAAATACCAGTTTACTGTTCATTTTTCGCATAAATTCAAGTTGAACCCGTCCAAAAAAAAATTCTCCAATAACAGCTCGGAAGCGCCCTCAAAAATAAACAAAAACAAAACCCATCCAAACCCGCCGAAGCATGAACCGATTACGCATCCTAACTAATTATAATGAATAATTAAATCGGAAAAACAACTTACCCGTAACAAGTGTTGTTAGAGTTGTTAACCACAGGGTGTATGATCCAGTTATGGCCATGATGGTCAGTCCGTATCCAGGGGTTCCAAAGAAGCTGGCTTAATAACCCAAATCTCAGGTTGTTGTTGCTTTCGTCCGTGGGTTATTGGCCGTACCGAAAATAATGCCTTCAGAAGCCGTTTAATTTCTCGAAATTTTTGGGCCAAAAGTCAGCTGAGGTAAAAACTTGTGTAATTGGAGGCAAGGAACGTTGTGTCCACACGTGCGCACTCTTTAGTCTTCTACGGCACACTTAGCACGTGGAGCTGGGCACGGGGCTCCTTGGCACGCGCTTCCGCCGGCAGCCAATCGTAGAGCCGCTTTTCGATGACGTCATCCCATGTCAACCAATGGCGAGCCGCAGCATCTGAGACGTTATTATGGATCCATACGAGATGGATCATGCGTGTGCCAGCTATTGTCACAGTTCTGGAACAGAACAAAATAAAAAAAACGGAATGGTACGAATTTGAGATCGAATGAAAAGCAGAAGAGGAACTACGTGTGGATCTGGATAGGATTTCTCCTTGGTAAACTTCGTAAAGCGCTCAAAGTGAGCGCCACTGCTCGTACTCGCATCTCGATAATCGATTCTACGTTATAAATAGCTGGAAAAAAAGGATGAAGTTGCACAGGGATGCATTCAAAAAGTATGGATTTTAATTTAATACAATAACGTAATAACTGTTATGAAATAAAATGAGGTTGGAGTTTAACTTAAGACTCGAGTGTACATTGCATTACTATGGTAAGCACCCAAAGTTGCAAGAAACTGCAACTCGTTAGAACTATGTTTCTATCTAAGGTCTAAGGCGAGAGTTTAAGAGAGAGTTCAAATATTACTTAATACTTTTTCACATTTAAGACTCTGCCTCCCCCTGGGCTGCCCACCAATTTTTATGATAACTTTTTTATTTAATAGCTATTGACTTCTAGTTTCACATAAAACCATTTATAGGATCAAAAAAGCGCGCAAGTATTTTTAATAGATGATTTCGGTGGTATCGGTGACAACTAAAGATGAGGGTCTGCCACAGGGGACGGTACTGTTCTGAGCATAGTTAAGTGATAGTACAATAATCCCCATGCCCCCTGGTAGTATCTGTGACAACTGAAGTTAGGGGTCTGGGCCAGGTTCTGAGCATGCTCAGTTGGAATGTGAAAGTTGTGTATTAAACAAAAAAGTGCCTTCGTTTAATATGGCGGCCTATGGGAAAGAAAAACTTTGAAAATTAATGCATGTATAGCACACATAACTTTGTTTGGGCTAGGATAGGTCAGGTTAGATAACAGGAAGATCTAAGAATTTTTTTAAGGGTGGGGGGAATTTAGTAATACTGGAGTGTGAAGGATTCAGGAGTTTTCTGAGGGGGCATACTAAGCTTAGCCACCCTGGAAGATCCAAGAATTTTCTAGGGTTGGGTAATTTGCAGCATTGGAGGATCCAGAAATGTTTTGAAGGTGGCATAGCAGCCCTGGAATCAATTCTCTAGATCATGATGCAGAACGCCACAGAACCACAATCATGATGAAACCTATTAACCAAGTTTTTCAGAGCTTGCAAAGTGGTAAATCATGATCTAAGTTCTTAATCTTGATTTTCTTATTAATTTGTTAAAAATTGTCTCCATCAATGCTGCTCTAGATCATGATTAAACTGGAAAATGCAGTTTTTCATGATGAAACCTATTAACCAAGTTTTCAGAAATTATGTGCATATAATAACAAATCATGATTTAAGTTCCCATTGTTGATTATCTTAATCACATGCATTCACATAAAAATTATTGTCACGATCAGTGCTGTAGATCATGATCAATATGCCCGTGTGAATGGTGTATTACGACGTATATATAGGATCAATTTAATTGATTTCTTAAATTTTTCATTGCTACCCACACTCATGTTATATATATTTTGCAACATGACTTTAACACGTCAAGACTCCTATTGCAAAATACATATAGCAAGGCAAATGTAACACATCAATCGATTCAACATAATAACAGGCTTGCACGACTTTCTACTTTTTTCCCCTAAATAAGCATGACCATTCTTCTCATTCCTCCTCAATCCTAATATTATGCTAGTCAATCAACACGATAACAATACAGATAATTCAAAACCTGACAACCTGATCTGGTTGGTTTCTCCATCTCCAGAATTATGAGCCCATATAGACCTAGTACAAAATGCTTTCCTATGTCTCCCTTTCCCTTACCCTTAGAAAAATAAATAATCTATAGTCCATATATCTAGATGCATATTTTGGGATAGTCTCTCAATACCACATTTTTCGTTATGCACGTAACATGCATCAAAATAAGGCTTACCCTGAAGGAATTATTTAAAAACATACTGAGTGCCTGTAAATTGCATTAAAAATGTACGAATTAATAATTCTAGACTAAATAAACAATGTTAATAAGATTTGAACAAGACGGTTATTACCATCAGCTGAGGGAGGGGGTTAACGGATCCCCCTGTCCTCACCCCCCTCCCCATTAGTTAATAAACACTGGATAATGCATTAATTACTCCTCATGATAAAACTGCTTATACCGGTAACCAGGTTCAATATTTTTTTGGCCCTGGGCCCCTTTGCAGTTGCCATACACGAGGGCATTGGATGAATGAGTCTGATCCTAACTTATTGCCAGTAGGTTTGGGTTTTGGAAGTAGACAAATCCTAACCAACACTTTGCCTTAAGCTCTCGAGAGCCAATGGAAATTACCCCTATGGAAGGCAAATGCAATGGATGAAAATAATGCAAACGCTAGGTGGCGGTCCCAGGGTCAAAAGTTATAGAAGCCCATTAACGTAGTTATGCTCAGTGCAAATTACTGTACCGGTATTGAATGTTACTAACGTAACTAATATAATCGAAACCAGGAACACCCTTTTGAGCGGTGAGTGAATTCCCCAATAGAGAACAAGACTTCGCTAGGGGCAGCACTATAGAACGTCAATTTACCTTATGTATTGTCGATATTTGCTGGAAGGTGGCAAATGAGTCACGTGTAAAATTGAGCAAGCATCAATGGAATATATGCACGTGCCTCTAGTTAAGCACGTGACTTGCACATGCAAAATTGGACATGTATCTATGAAGTGTTCACGTGCAATTCACGTGCTCAACTGGATCCAAACAGCAACAGCATCGCCTGGTATAAAAAATCGGCAAAACTTGTTTATAAAATTCCACCGCCATGCACCGCCTCTTGCTATGATCTTGGTCTCTATTCACTTTTATTTTAAACAGTGAATAGCTTCAATATATTAACTAACTATTCAACCAAAGCTTGAATTAGAGATAACATACATTGGAGATTTCAACATTTGCAGCAGTTTAAAAGCATTCCGATTGTATACAATGATTTTTAGTTAAAACTGACTTCAAACATGTGCAAAACACTGCAAATCATTAAAAGGACATTCATTGCCGCGGCCCAAAAAGCCCACATATTTTCCTCGATTATTTCAAATGTGGGACTATAGCTGCTCCTATGAAACAGTTCAATGAACTAGATTCGCGTATTCCCAAAGGATTTAGAGAAATGTGTGGGATGATATCAAAAAATATCGCGAAACATTCTACTTCTCTTATCTGCTAAAAAAAAGCCATTAGGATCCACCGTACATAAATACAGACTTATAAGGGGGAGAAAAAGATAGGCCTACTATAGAATCATTTTCTCCACACTTCCAAACAAATAAAACTACATCATGCTCTTATTTTCCTAATAAAACGCTAACAAACGATTAATTTGCGTGCTTCGAGTGCATTAACTTTTTATCAAATTCAAGGGACATTTAATATAAGGCACGAACAAAAACAACATTGTATATGCATTTTTGAACCTGGGCCCGCCACCTAGCGTCAGTTCTATTTTGATCGTATTGCACGGTCAGTATCGTGTGTGCGAAATCATTATTACTGCATTATACACTGCGTGGCATAAGATCATCGGCTACATTTTACAAGAAGCGTCACAAGCTAACGCCTGTCTAACGGAGGGCTCGAAAATGAGCCAATGAGGAACAAGTCCCTCCCAAAATGGTAAGAAACTGCAAACGATAAAAATGAAACTGGCGCTAGGTAGCGGGCCTTGGCCCCAAAAACTATTGGAACACCACCTCGGATCGTGCTTGCCGCCATTTTGTTTCATGGACAACTAGGCCTATAACGCATTTTTCTCAAATTATATTTTATCATTCAATTGCCTAAACAAATTCTTGGTTCATCACATTAAAATGCAAACCCAAAAGAACAGCTTGAATAGTTCCAAATTTCAGGACTATTTGTACAGGATGGCACACAAGTTAAAAATCTGGTAGTTTTATAATGCACGAACTAGCACGTTTTGACTTTCAGCAATAACCTTTCAGAATGATTTTCTGTTTGCACATAACATTTTTCGAAATAATAAAGACACAGCGCCCTCTGGACTTGCACTTGGCAACATATATGCTACGTTCCATATATCGAAATATCGAAATGCGAGTAAACATCATATCTAATAAATATGTTTCTCTCATCCTCTATTGGGAATATACAATATACAACAAAAATGCCTCACGTATATGCGTATTGCATCTGTTTGCTCAACCAATAATCCAAAAATCGAATTTCTTATTTTTCTAAAATGGCGGCTTCCAACAAAATTCGAAATGAATTCTACATCACTGCGCATGTACAGGAATTTTCTTAAATTGATTCGCTCATACATGTAGTATGAAATTAAGAGAAGTCATTTTTTAATAAAATGAAATGGATTCTCAGTTTTGGAATGGAAATTCTCCGTTTGAAAATTTGCATGAAAGATGAAGGATGCGTTTGAAAGATGCATGAGGGCCAACCGTTATCTGTACCAGTATGTAAAAAGAACGGATTATAGAATGGGAAGACTATATAGAACAGAAAAACCGATAAGACAGCTGCTCGGTTCACGCCGAAAATCCCTCAAATGTCCTCAATGCCCTAAGTTTTACGATTATTGAACAAAGATAAAGCGAACAAACGAGTAGTAGGTTCTACTAAATAAAAAGAAAGAAATGAGTAAAAACTGGAGAAAAGTCACTGCAATTCCATAAGAAGAAAGCAATTTAGTGAAACTCAGAAAGAAAAAATGGCTTCCAAAAAAACAAAAAATTAATAACGCTAATTCTTAAAATTGCATTGGTATTCGGTTCCCACAGCAGTTGTGCGGGCGATTCCTGCATTGCAACTCTCACGTGGGAGAATATTAAATTGCTAATGAGTGCAAAACAATTCAGTTTCTTAAACTTGTGTATGAAATAAAAAAAACAAAAACGTTTTAATTATATATTTGAATGTTTCGGAAATAGGAAGTATTTAATGAAACACTAAGTTTTGTGCTAATCAGTTAAAAACTGGGGCTACCCACACTAACTGACCAAAATGGGAAGGTTACTACTCCCAGGTCCACTATAAACAATTTGCAAAATGTCCAAATCTGAACCATTTGTCCTAATGTACAAAATGGATTGTGGGCAGATCAAACCCAAATGCAACATTTTGTCAGATAGGACTTGCAAGTCAAAAAGGACCACTTCTGGCGCCAGTTGCAATTGATTTTAATAAAAACACTTATTTGATAAGGGAAAGTCACACTTTGTGCAAAGAGAGATTTAAATGTAAGAAGTGAAAGTGTTAGTTTAGGCCTATAATATGAGAAATTCAATTTTTATGTGATGCAAGCTTACAATTAATACAAAAATTTCTGGCGAAAGACCTTGATTTCTGGACCCATGATTTCAAAAAGCGCCATCAAGCATTTGTAAATTATTAAAAAAATTCAGGAAAATTATGTCAAATTAAAATTAACATTGTAAAAAATTGCATTTTTAAAATATTTTTTTCTTCGAATAAATTTATTATTTGTATGTATTATTCCACAGAAGTAAAGTGAAGCTGAAATTGATTCTAATGTTGAACCTTTCTCCCAGTCTGGTATTCCTGAGATATGGCAATATTATTTTATCTCTCAATTCTGTTCTAATGCCTTGCATTTATAAAGCATTATCATGAAGAGTGACGAGCCCTTAATTAAATTCAATCACAAAACGCATTATAATTATGCTTGATAATTATGTTAGGGAACCTAGCAAATTACCAATATAAAAAAATAGCAAAATCATGGCATTTCGTCATCAAGGGTATAGGAAAAGTTAAAAAAAACCTCCTATAATAGCAAATACAAGAGAAAATTCTGCAAAACTTAACTTTCTTACTTTCATTTTAAACAACAAAACAACCCAATATTTCTCCTGTATATAAATGGATCTTAGCACCCACCTGTTCCATGGGTTACAAGAAAATCAAAAGTTTGTGTTAGAAATTGATTGGGCACCAAGTGGATCAACAAATGCTATTCTTCAACTTTAGGTTAAGTGCGTAACACGTTTTGTCATAATAATGAATGTTAACATGTTAACATATCAGGTGTCTTCTGAAGTGACTTGTGCTCCAAAATGGGGCTCAATGCACGTGCGTACTCTAGCAAATCAAATAGATTTGGCACGTGCTGCGTATCTTTGAGTCCCATTTTGGAAGAAACAAATGTCGTCAGGACAGTGCAGCTTTAACATGATAGGGATGGGGACTGAACATAGCATAGGCCTATATATTTGCTCCCAAATTGGGGCTTAATGAACGTGCATGTTAAAGCAAACCGAATGCAACTGGCACGTGCATTGAGCCCCCATTTAAGGACAAAAACTTTTCGTGTGGATAACTCATATTCAAACTTTTATTGATGCAATAGACATATTTGTCATTTATCCAAGATATTAACGGTGCCACCTTCTCGAAGGTACAATACACAACTTTATCATAATGTCTATAAACTTATCGAAAGTGATTGAATCACTAGGCAGGCCTACATCGCGCAACTTTACTTCTGGACCGTTAAAATTACCTTCGTGACTTCGTCATGTTGTCCAGGTAGGCTACACGTAATTTAAGTTCGGGAACTCGCAGCATAGTTGAAAACCGTAAAAGGAGATCCGCCTATTTTGATGGATTAACATTAATATTGATTTCACAAACGAGCACGTTTCATCTACTCCACTCTTCTCCATTGCGAAACGCGTGGGAAACTGCTAACAAAACATATTGGATCATCATGCTGCCATCTAGTGACAGAATCGTTAAACTGTAACTTAAAGCGCTAATTTTAAATCAAATCTAACCACTTGGTAACAGTGATTTGCCAGTTTCTTCCTAAAATACAATGTTGCCATTAAAAAACACGGACTTATCATTGGATAATTTAAGCCTGAATGCATTC
Source organism: Proteroiulus fuscus (assembly GCA_034700285.1). NCBI lineage: Eukaryota > Metazoa > Arthropoda > Diplopoda > Julida > Blaniulidae > Proteroiulus > Proteroiulus fuscus. Next base: position 5,896 of record JAQIXP010000227.1, on the reverse strand, counting down.
CTTTTCCATTAAGGTAACATGTAAAACTCCTAGCATTCACATATACATTTAAAGAGCATCGGGTTAGCCTGCATATATAAGTGAAATAATATTCAATTTCTTTTAATGTAAGATATGCATTTTCCATTAATAACTCTTAATTATAATTATTAAGAGTATTGGGGACAAACCTAAATCTTGCAAAAATTGATTTTAAATTGGCCTATACATACCTTACTAAGTGCGTAGAATGCATGTTTCTTTTTATATTAAACAGAAGCCTTTCAGAAAGTCGCTCAAGCTACTGAAAATTCAGAAATGAAAGCTCAGAATGCTGAAATCTTGACTTTGCCAACCTTTGTCAAATCAATTAAGCCATTTAAAAAAAAAATTAAATAATGTAAATATACCGAAGTCCTTTGAATCTGATATTTGCATATTATATTTGTGCTTAAAGTATGGTTACAATAGTATAAAATCGTTGAGATAAACAAACTATAACACTGGTAACATCACAATATATTATATAAAGCTTATAGAAAAATTATTCGTAACACCCCTTCATCCATGATCCATGACTATTCTAAATCTTCCCCATTGCACACTAATTAACGATGGTATGCCTTGTTAGGTATATAGGTTTCTACTGGGATAATTGCTAAAAATGTAATATTTAATAATAAAGAACACAATATTGGGAAATACTTTAAGCAATCGTATCTGAAATGCAGTTTTCAGTTGACGCAACAAAACAATGCTACTTTCCATATTAATTATTGTCAAAAAGCTTGTACGATTTGGCAGTAATTCACTATAGGAATAGTTACTATTTATTCCACCATAGGTCCCACACTTAATAAATTATTTAATCTAACTAAGGCTCTTAGAACTTGTAAACTTGAGAACAGGGACCCAATGGGTTTAATATTAACGGATTAATTAAAATTGAGCAAATATTTTTGATTTTTCACTCCAAATAGCTAATTCAATAAAGCACTCTAAAACAGAATCGCACATAGCCGGGAATTATTACTGGGCACTTAAAAAGAAAAAGTCTCGCATGGAAACAAGTTATTTTTAAATTAACATTTCTTTATGACGAAGTAAAACTTATCCGAAATTTCAGCATTAAACAAAAAGTTGACATCCAACCTTTTTGCAGATTGTAGTTGTTATACATTGTAGTAACAAGAAAAACAATCTGTAAAAAGTGTCTACTTTTGTTAATTATTGCTGAAATTTCGAAAGGAACATTGAAATTGGTAAGTGACAGAAATGCATCGAAGATATTTACTAAATAAGCCTGGCCTCAATCCAAATAATTGTTTTAAAAAGAGTTATGGCCAGCAATTATTAGTTAAAATCTTCTCTAAATCAAAAAAAAGTTGGATGAATTACTGAAATACAAGAGATTCCAAACAGAAAACTTGAATTATTAGTTTAAATGCCTTTCATCAATTCAGCTAAGCTACCCATTTCAAAATATGTAGTAATTACTTAGGCCATTTAACAGCATAAGGATTCAAACGAATGACTTGAAATTGCACACACACACAAATTATGGCAGTTAATATAATGACTACTATTCCTGAGAATCCCCGAAATTCTAATAAAAATTGCAGGCACACGCATACTCATTATATTATGCAAAATGCACTTGTTATCACAATAGTGTAGGCGCAATTCCACTGGCAGTGGTGTCATTATCAAAACTTATTCAGAAATACTAGTCCCTTCCCATCTCAACAGTAAAAAAAAATTTAATTTTCTTGGGGATGAGACAGTGATTCAATTTTAGGCCGTTTGTTCAGTGGGCTCAGGGGAGGGCTAGTTTCTATCTGTTCCTTGAGATTCAAAGGATGGTCAGGCGGCAGTAACTTTCGCAACTTAACTACGGTAGCTCTAGATTGCAAGCAAGATTTCATTTGTCTTTTGTACGAGACTTTCTTTTTTTTGACCAGAGTGATACACTGAGAATTTATGGTCATACACAAATCCGGGAATCCCGTGACAGACGTTGCCAAGTGTATTTTCGGCTGGCAGAGCTTAATTTGAAAAATAATTTGAAATTAGTGACAAGAAGCTAGCGTGCAGATACTTAAAATTAGGATATGAAAAGCTAGCTTTTGCACAAACATGCATACAACAAATTGTGCGCTTGTGATAGTATGGCTTGTCAAAGTCAAGAGTCTAGCAAAAGCAACCAAGCACACATAAATGTGTTTATTACTTTGAAATGCATGCAAAAAAACGGCCAATTTTGGCAAATTCTTACCTGTTCGATGGCAATGACCAAAACATTCTGTTCAGGATCTTGTAAAAAATCTTGAAGGATGTTACAATCCTTGCATTTGCAGGGCAGTTCCATGATTCCAATCCCATTCTGAGACACTTTAAATTGTAAAGACTCGTTCAATTGTTGAATGCAGTCTTCAACGAGTCTAGTCTTTTGCTCAAAAGCAAATTGAAGAGTGGAGGAAGTACCCGGCTCCGAATTCGTCATCTTGTCCAGCCACGCACCCCAATGGTAAAGAACGTGCAGGATAACCGTACTGACTGGGTGCCGCATTGACGCTCGGTGGAAATAGCGAATCACCCGCTCCAACCCGTCGGAAATGTTTAACACACTGTAAATGCATAGTAAAGAAGTGGCAGTGGCGTTGACTTTGAAATCGTATGGGGAGGCAGTTTGACTACTGAGAAATTGAGATTCCTGAGCTTGTTTTCTTTGGTCTTCAGCCGTTTCCAGATTGGCCAACACTTGAGGAGCCAATATGGCAATGGCATCCTTAAAACAGGCTGAATCTTTATTTTCTGAAGTGCAAAGTTCTTTTAATAACATGACGGCAGTATGAAAACTCTGTGTAAAATAGAAGGAAATGAGTTGAAAATTAAAAATTTTAAAAAACAAGATGTGGTAAAAAAATGTTTTTTTAGTTCTATTGGTAAAATAGTTTTCTGTGGTTATTGTGTTCTGGACAGATTTTAATTCCACATTACAATAGTAACTTCAATAAAACTTCAGGCTAGACCTATTAAGAGTGAAGTTTTAAGAATAATTTTACAGCTGAAGTCCGATTTCAATTTCATGCCCTTCTTCCTTTTTCAAAAAAAAAAAAAACTTGTCACAAAATGAGGCTTTCTCTTTAAATTTAAATTCCAAAAAAATTGCCTTGATTATTTTTAATACAATTTTTCTGTAGGCCCCTACTAATTATTATTTCATAAAACGTCTAGAATCTAACTGCAGTTTTTTATGCAGTACAGAGTAGCAATCCAGAGTCAAATAAATGTAGAAACTTTTTCACTTGGTGGAGTTAAATTGATTAGAAAAATATATTTATTTAGAAAAGTCACAGACACCTTTTTATTCTCTGCGAGTTTCTTGATTAGTGGAAGACAAAGATCCGACCCAAACTGCACGGCACAATCCATCAACAGCTTGAATAGATCAGCAGATATATCACAAATCTGCAATGGAGTCAATATTTCGTTGACGAACAGAGTAAATAAGTGCCCATTGTTGGTCAGTTGAAAAGCACTGACGATCTGGATGCCTGCTTTGGAGTCGAAATTTGGTTTACCAAATTTCTTTTGTGAATCGAGGAAAATGAAGCTGATCGGTATTTTTCCTGACTCCATTTCGAGTCTAGAGATGCTGGCAACGAAGGCACGGCCGCAGCACTCTTTTGGCATGTCCAAGTCGAATTCTCCAAATTGTTGGGCCCACTCACGACTATAGACTATAGACACACTTACTTCCGTTCTCTTCATAACTGTATCAATATTTGCACTAGGCCACAAAACGAGGGCCATTCTGTGCTCCCACCTTTCTTTTGTGCCCGCCTTGTCATCGCTGTCACATGCCATAGCAAGCCTATTCACCTTGGACGTATTCTGTTGCATCTCCCAAGAGCTACCAGCTAAATTAAAAAAGTTGGAAAACGAGTGACGTTTTTCACCATCACACAAATCAAGATTATCGAAGCCACATCTGGAAGTGTAGCTGCTCTTGTAGCACGTAAAGGAGGCAAGATAAATTTCCATTTTCACCACAACAGCAGCAGATTTTATAGCAAGTGCCAATTTTTTATCTACACTTTTCAAACGGTGCCAGGACAGTTCATCTTTTGTGTACTTGTTGTCGAACACGACTGCATGTAGATCATGCTTACGATTGCCGCTGCATGTTTGCCATTTTTTTAAAAACTCCACTAATTTTGAAGCACTGTTGCCGTTGTCAGTCATGAGTGGGCGAAATTACGAACATATGTTGTAAAGACCCTTGGTTAAAGAAAAATAAATGTATGAAAAAAATGAATGAGATGAGTGATTAACCCACAAATAAGTTCGCAAATAATATCAAGCATAGAAAGCAGAATATGCTGGAAACAGAATTTCCATATGGGACTGTTCATGTATTTCGTAACTTATTTTAATGAAATTTGAACTCTGTCATTACGCTGTTGAGCGTAATGACAAGAACCCAGACTTATACACAACCACCTCGCAGCTTTTTTGTAACTTTTTTTGGGAGGAAATTAAAGGATCGAAAGGGAGGGGGAATGAAGTTTCCAATTTATCCATATTTCCTACAGTACGGTACACGGTATGTGAGCTACATAAATTACAATAGCGTTTAGTAAAACAGATTTTCTGTGCTTCAGGTAACTAAGGCCCGTTACCAACCAGAGACTAGGGTGCTACTTAAGGAGAGGGTGGCCAGTGTATTTACCGCTGCCAACCTATACAGGGGCAATAGAGAGTTGGTTGCGATAGCGCGAATCAAAGTGGAGACGCCGGAGAGTAAGTGCGTTAGTCAGGTGCTGGACAAGCCCCAGCTTTTGGCTTTTTCTCGATTACCCTTGTAGGTTGGCAGCGGTAAATACACTGGCCACCCTCTCCTTAAGTAGTACAGAGACTAGCTCACACCAGGCCTGTGAGCCTGTGCTAAATATAAAAATTTGGGGCAATCAATTAAAGCATGATCATATTAAAAAATACAATTCGCTTTCATTTGATTGAAAACCTTTCAATAATTGTTTAGGAATCGCTATACACGAGATGATAAAACCAAATATAAAAGACGTGTCAAGTATATACTGTCTCACCTTAAGCTGAACGATTTTTATGTTGTCTGCATAATGTATTCCTATGGTAAAAATTGTTCAGGTTAAGGAATGGTGAGACAGAGTACATGTACATCCCAGTGCAGTGAGTGCACACGTGGCCAGTGGCTTCACATATAACCTATCAAAACCTATACAAAACTACAATTTAATATGCTCTAGTAATAATTCAATGTAATTCATTCGAAACCTGAACAAATAAAGCAGCAGATCGAAACAGCAAATGACAGATAATACTAGAAAAATAGTAAATAGCACTCACTTAAATTTGGTCTACTGCAAATCCTTGGGCCAAATAAAAGGACAGGCTGGACAGGTGGCAAGCTTGTTTTCAAAACACACAGCCGTGTCGAGCAGAGCAGTTTACTTTTCCTCAAGAATTCCCCAACTTACTTTTAGAAATCCCTATTAAAATGGCGGGCTAATTAATATACACAGTGACACAAAAACAGAATTATTATAACCTAATTTAAATTTACATAATATTATTAATCTTCACTGTATTTTTTTAATTAAAAAAATAAAATGCTGCTGCACTCTCTTTACTATTATATACACATGAAAAAGAAAAAAAACTAAAATAAAGCTGTTACCATGTATTAAACTGAATGCAGTTTCAATTAAATTTAATTTAATCCCTGAGATAAAATGAAATTTAAAAAAAAAAAATATGAGAATAAACGTTATGAAAATTTTGAAAACTTTCTCTTAAATTCATTCAATTCAACTCAGTACCCTACAGGCAGCAAATGAATGCCATATGGTAGGGGGGTGATCCCACTATCAGG
>JAQIXP010000226.1:0-31038 GCA_034700285.1 Proteroiulus fuscus | reverse complement strand
CAATTTGAACCTTTGTATAAGATTCGCCAATGAATCTTATTTTAAAAAATGGCGCCTTCCCTCTTTTTGGAAACATCTTGTTTTCTGAATTAAGGTAGATGTACCGCAATTATTAATAAAACTGACCGTCTTTATTATTAATAATCTTAATTTTAAGATTCATTTGTCACAAAGTGGGACTGTCCCTTTAAAAATCCCACATTAAAAGAATTATTTATTAAAATTCACGGAAATTCCAATTTGATTTGAGCCCACCAATCCATAAATAAAATGTACTGAATACATGGGTTTGGTTGAAAATATAAAGCCGAAATATGCACTATTTTACTGACAGTATGTTGCGCCCCCTACTGGATAAAAGGCATCAGCTCTCATGAAACACATAGACATGCATGTCCTAGAGGGCATCACCAACTTTCAGTAATCTGCTGAAATCCATGAAAAAATGGCGCCTAATATTTATTTGGCAAACATCGTGATTTCGTCCATAGGGAAACTCTGCAGCAATTATTATTCAGAGTCATTCATAACTATAGTAAGTGTGAACAAACTTAAATATCTCTTGTTACAAAGTGGGACTTTCTCTTTAAACCCTGGCAATGTCTTAATTAATCCAAAGCAAAAATAAACAGATAAGTCTTCAAAATGTCAATTAAAGGTGGACTGCCAGCTAAGTAGGCCTACATGAGCAAAATATTTGCACTTTATGGTCCTGCCTCCTGAGAAATACAGCTTTTAATATGTATAAAGCGCGTATTCGCACTTTCTGATTGCAACGTCACAAGAAGCTTGAAAACCAGGAGGCAGCTCCATAAAATACACTCACGTACTATCAGTTCACCATTAAAATTATCTACCGTATCTAACTTTAATATATATTAAATGCATATTAAGGCTGCACTGTCCTCCAGAAATTTTGTTCCAAATTGGGGCTCCAAGCACGTGCCAGTTACATTTGGTTAGCTGGCATATGCACATGCACTGAGCCCCATTTTAGAACCAAATTTCTTGAGGACAGTGCAGCTTTAATCACATCTTAATAATGTAAGAATATTACTATGACATTATTCAAAAAGTTATCCCTGATATATATATATATATAGCTAGCTTTTGGAATATAATTAAAATCAATGAAAATATTAAAAACTTTGGTAATTTCAATACAATATTAGCTCAATCTAGTAAAAACTTAGAACCCCTGTTAGTTTCCAATAAAAATCAAAAAAGCTATAAACTCGTACCTATTCCTTTTTCTCATTTATACTACAAAGTATAGCAAACCAGTAAAACCCAGCATCACGAGCTATTATGACACCATTTACATATTGAAGGTGTAATTCATACGTCTTTTCTAGCATCAAACTCTATACTTGCTCAACAAGGTTTCCAAGACAACTGGACTTTTATGGCGTGCAAAAGGCCGAGCGTCATATCACGTGTTTCTTGCCCGTACAATTGTTTTCTTCGCTCAAAGCTGATCAATTAAATTGAAAGTATATTGGTATACACGCGAGACACGAGTTGATTTCCAATTTTTAAAAATAAATACACACACAAAAAACAGATATGAGGGATAAAGATTTTTAAACAGACTATTATCTGTCAATTACTTTCTGAGTGCACACTGGCTTCAAAAAATGCAAGCAATATACAGGTAGGCCTACTGTGCTTCGGAACAGCCTTATGCCTGCCAGTGCAATAAATTTTTAAATCAAACTTCCTCAACTCAATTTTTACAACAAATTCTGCAGCGAGATGTGCATCATCTGTACACCGAGCTTGCAAATGCCAGTTTTATAATTAATATCGGAATGCCATGCAAGTGTTATTTACACTGGAATTTCAAAGGATAGGTAAGTTCTGCCCTACTTTTTACTGATTTAGTTTGTATTATGTCATAATCAGTTTTCAAGCAATTCTAAACTAACCTTATAATCAGTGAAACGACTTAAAATAATGTTAAAATATCCATAGCAAAAAAAAAAAAAAAAATTCACATTAAACTGGTGAATTTCTGCAGATTTCCCTAATATCAAAACTTCAGTATTTACACAGTTTTACTGCAATTTTAATTTTAGAAAAACTGCATTTTTCCAGTTTCTTTGGTTTTTAAAAATGCTTTTCTTTCATTTTAACAGAGTTTGTGTTTAATTATGAAACGGATTTACAGCACATTTTAACACCCTGCAGTAAAACTGCAGAAATGTTGTAGTTTGTAGAAATTGTAGTTCAACTATTTTCTGGAAAGGATGTAAAACGTTTTATATGCATTAAGCAATGCATAACTAACCATTTTTAAAAATGGTAGTAGCCTACATGTTACAATGCATAAAATGTAAAAGACACTATAATAATTTTGTCACATTTTATCTATTTTATAAAATACATTTTTCTTACATTTTATCTAATATCTGAAATTTACCAAATGCATTAATTGAAAGTTGCACATGATAAATCCAGAAGCTGATTTGATATAAAATTTATAAAAATATAGAGATAATTTTGAATAAAAGTAGCAAAAGATTGAATCTGTATCAATTTATGTAAAATAGGAGTGGAATTTTTTTACCTCAAGTGCATCTTTTCCAAGCAAAATTTAAAGAGACATTTACTGCTGCTTATGTAGAAACTCTTTCCCTTTTTGACATAAGGCTTTAATTTCCGTGGCAATAAATTGGAACCGGAAATGAAAATTGCCTCAATGATGAGACTTCAGTAGGCTCCTTTGCCATCTTATAAGACCGACATAGCCAAATAAATTTCCAATCTCTGATCTAAATTTAGTTTAGAAATATACTTATACTAAATATACTTGGTCATCACATTCATACATGTACATGTATACATTTAAGGTCACTCCCATTCTTTTTTCAAAACAAAAAATACTACATTTGAAATTAGTGATCAATTTTGATGGCTAAATTCAAAAGTGACGAATATCGTATTTGATAACAAGGCAAATTAGCTACTTCTGAATTAAGACATCGAATTGAAGTAATTTCAGAAAAACAAGTGGTTTGAAATTTGCAATCATTTATTTAACTTTTCTCCTATGAGTTCAATGAATACTAAAGCTTAGCATCATGTTGTTAACAAGTGAGGCATTATCACTGTTTTCACGCTGGTGTTTTTATGAGATCCCAAGAGACCAACATTCACTAAACACACTGTTTACATTTCATATATATTAATTTTAAACAACCCTTCACGATTATGACAAATGTAAACGTGGTCTAATGTTTACAGTTTTCTATTAGTTACTTTGAACTAAGTAATCATTAAATGTTAGAAATGGTTGGTGTATACTACACTACACCTTGGTGCGCTTTACCCCTGCAATGATTCCCCTTGGCATTATATTTTTATCGAAATGGGCCATAAATTTGAGTTATAGGAGCTGTTAAACCATTTATGGGGTGATTCATGGGAGGCAAGGGCAGAATTTATACACGGGATTGAAATAAATCAATGTAAAGTATGCTGGCAATTTTTCTTGGTATTCAATCACATATATTTGCATAAAAACAGCCACATATTATATAACACCTTTTTTTTTTACATTTTTAAAACATTCTCCCTCAATTTGTAGCACATCGTAACAAAAGTTTCTAAAACTCCTTAAAAAATTATAAAACAGTGCTCATCCCCCTAAAAATCCAGAATTCACAAGAATTGCAGAAACAACACGCATATTGAAATCTAGAGTAATTAGTCAAACATTCAAATGATTTAAATAAAATTAAAGGGAAAGTCCCTCTTTTTAACAAGTACTTTTTTAATGGTGCACACTTACTAGATATGAATGACTGTGGCAATAGTAATTGCAGCAAGGCTTTCATATTTAAGAAATTATGATGTTTGCAAAATATATGATATTAGGAGCCATTTTCCCATAGCTTTCAACAAGCAGTGTTATTTGGTGGCGCCCTCTAGGACGTGTATGTCTATGTGCTTTATGAGAGCTGATGCCTTTTATCCAGTAGAGGGCGCTACACAAAGTCAGTAAAAGGGGGCATATTTGAGCTTTCAATTTTTATCCAAATCTACGTATTCAGGACATTTTATCTAATCATCGGTAGGCTCAAATCCAATTGCAATTTCCATGTCCATCCTAATTTTTCATGCTCTTTTTCTTAAAATCAATTTGTTTTAAAGTGGAACTGCATGTCCCTTTATAGGATTTGAATCTCAAAAGCTGATTTAAAATTGGAATTACCCTACAACCCACTCGATGTTACGTAATACAGTATGTGGACGACCCCATAGTGAAAAAAATATTATATAATTAAGATAAACAAAAGATTATCAGATTGAAAATTTAAAAAGAAAAGAAAATCTCATTTTAAATAATAGAGAAGAGAACTACAATTATTTCTCCAGCAAATATAAGTCTGTGTACGTAAACATAACGCAATTTTATATTTGTAGATAAATGAAAATCTTATAGATCTATTACCGTTGAAAAACGAGGGTTTTTATCTGCATGGCGCCTTCAAGATTTATGGTTTTAGTAGCTTGACTTTTTTTTTCTAACAGCAATATTGAAATAACTTATTTGTCAAAGTTTAATCGGCACGGTTAACGTTTTTAGCTAAGCACACAGTGGCACTTAAATGATTAAATCATGCATTTCAAAAATGGCAAATTTTCGTGACAAATGCTTATTAATCATATACAAATAGGAAATTTCAGACAGAATATAGAAATCAATTGCATGAAAATGCAACTGCACAGCACTGGTAATAATCGGTAATCTCATTACAATGATATATCGTGTGCAACTTCAAATTGTTATTTCCATTAGTACATTAAGGCCAAGATTAATATAATAACTATAATTTATTTTAAAATGCTACTTTAAAAAAATAAATTCACAAAATTAATATCCCAAGTTATACGTCACATAAACAGGCAAACATTGGTAACTCAGAAGCTATGTAAGGTTGCCCACATTAGACGCAAAAGTTTCAAAATTTGGTTATTTCATTTTTTGTACAAAATGTTTAATACCGGTTAAATAGAAATGCAGTTTTAATTGACATTTTACACGTAGGCCTATATTCATGGAAACAGGAAAGTATAGCAATTTCAAGACATTAAATTAAACGCAATTTCCGGCTTAAGTTATTGTCCATAACAGTTTTTTTTAAAAAAAATAACCCAAAATTTCATCAAAATAATCAAAATTATATTCAAGTTCGCGGTACTGTACTTTATAATGTTACATTTTGACCTAGAATATGACAGATCTTTAATAAAATTACATAAGTATAAGTTAGCATTACTTTGTATTCATAGATTACAGAAATTTTTACCGATATGATATGTATTTCACCAAGGTTTCTATGCTGCAATTTAATTAGGGCCTGTTAGTGTTACAAGGGTGTTTTAGGACTAAATCATTAATTTAGAAAACTTACTGTTACAGTTCATTTACAAAACAAACAATTTTACAAGCAAACAAACAAACTCGCTACTTATCCCAGGTTGGCTAGTTCGGTCCTGGAAAAATTTATTTAGGGACAATTTTCATTAGCAACATTGACACCTGTTCATAGCCAATTGCAATCAAAGTTTATTTAAAAGTTTCACATGCAGTAAATGCAGAATTTCTGCAGATTTTCCGATAATAAAAACTGCAGAAATCCGATGCACATGTACGCTCATACCACGAAATATTTACATTAGTTTTAACCCATAAACGAAAAAAAAAAACAACTGTGGAGTAAATACAATTTGACAACAGTTTTTACAGTTTTATTTATATTAAAATTGAAATTTTGCTGTTATACTACATCAGATTTTTGCTGTTTAAACTTCAGAAACTGCTAAAATAATGCAGTAGGCCTACATGCAGATTTTTCAAAAGAATTGATGGGGTATTCTGTTTAGAACTTTAAATAAATTTCTGTACACAATCAGTTAAAAAAATCCCACGCAGCATGCATCCTAATTATAATCTTTGTGGTTTTTGTAAACACTCTCTCTATTCTCTAAGGTTTATTAATCCTTTCAAGATCTAGCTCGTTATTGTTACAGGCTAATGACATAAATGCTATAATCCCTGCAGCACTCGAGCTTATATTAGGTTGACTTTGTAATTTGTATGGTCAACCACACCTGCAATGTAATCCATCTACTTGAGATGATGGTTACGATAATTTTCTAACATATCCATAACTCTTAACAAACACTATACTTTTGCACGAGTGTCAAACAAAATAGGCACTTGTATAAGCCTACACTATTGATTTTATACTAAAATAATAAGAATCTATTGCCTTGTTTCAGATTGACATTATCACAAATTTATGACTGAATGTAAACCATTCTAGCTATAAAATTACAAGCCAACAACATATTGCATAATGCTATACTAATCCTACAAAAACATATTCGTGTAGATTAAAACTGAACATTAAAATTCATAAAAGTTTTATAGTTTGTTTTCCTTTTTTTTGTTAATACTAGCTCTCATGTATACACAGCATAATGAGCTGTCACGTGTACTGAGTTCCATATCGGAATAAAACTTTTGTGAGGAGAATGCATCTTTCATAAATAAGACAATCATTTGTAGTTTACACTTGCTGACTATGTCCACAGAATATTCACAGTATTAGTGAGGAGTGTAATACACCAGATTTAAAGAAAATTTTCCATAGCTTTCAGTAAGAAGTGGCATTTATTGGCGCCCTCTAGGACGTGTATGTCTATGTGTTCCATGTGAGCTGATGCCTTTTATCCAGTAGAGAGCACTACACACAGTAAGAAAAATGGTGCATGTTTGGACTTAAATTCTTATTTTCATCCAAATTTATCCAAATGATCGGTGGGCTCAAATCCAATTGCAATTTCCACATCTATCCTAATTTTTCACGCTACTTTTCCTAAAATCAACTAGTTTCAAAGTGGGACTGTCCCTTTAAGTAAAAGATAAGAAAGTGAAAATACGATAAATCCACTTGTTATGTGATGTAAGCTTACCAAGGATAAAGGATACGAGAATATAGACCATGATTTCAAGCAAAATATTGCCCAACGATGGCATCCATTTTTCTCGCCAAAAACGCCACCAATTGTACACTAACTAGATTTTTTTTTGGAATAAACATTTATTCTAGTTGTTTCTATATATTGTTGTATTGAAGCGAAAATTGAATGATTCTAATGATGAAACTTCTTCACATTACTAACAGATAGCGTAAAAAAATTTCTGAGATTTTATGCTTCAGGTATACCTGATACCGGGCAATAAGGAGTTGTCCATGTTTCACATACAAATTGTGATTTTTCATTACTTGTAAGTTAAATTATATGTGCATCGGGTATAATACTCAAAACACTCACTGAATAGTATGCATAAAATAGGCATTTTCTTGCCACTTGCAAAGGTCATTCTTATGACTTTCAATTTTATGACGTCAAATCACGACCAAACACACCCTTATGTTTGCAAGTCATGCATTTCAAACATCAACCAATGCAGAGGCTGTATCTTGTTTTCGTACGTCAAACAGTGCAGATTTCGGCGCATTGATTTGTTGGATTATCAGTGATTCAAGAAGCATCTGACATTTTATACATCAAAGGTTCGAACTGCTAATATATCGAAAAATAACAGTTTGAGATTGAGATTGGATTTAAAAAAAATAGTGGCTTAATTGAGTAGTAATCCAATTGCAATAAATCTGCTGCATTTGCCACTAGATATTAATTTTTCAATGAATATGAAAGTTTGCAAGAAAAATGAGGTAAGAAACATTTCTTAAAATACCTTTAACAAGTATGTCAATTTATACACAAATCAAACATAAATGTAGTTTGTAATGTACATGTATATTTTCAAAGCATATTTTCAATGGATTTATATACCACTCATTAACTTAAGCCTATAGTCTTAACTTATAGTTTAATTTAATTTAATTCAACTCAGTTAACCATATATAATCATCATTAAGGATTTAAGGGCTATTTGGTAGAGAGAGAGGTAAACCCGTAATACTTTCAAAACTCTATTAAATATTTCCCATCTTGACTTTTGTCACTGCATGTTATTAATATATGGTAATAGCTATACATTCACAACATAGGCCTCCATATATGCCTTGAGTTTGTTATTTTAAAATTTATTTGCAAAAAGCCTGGTACCTTTCCCGCTTCCTGATCTGCCCACACATTTATAACGGAAAAAAATTTCATTGAAAAAGTAATTACCCAAGTAGCAAATGTAAAAAGTCATCGAATGGCAGTATTTTATTATAGAAAATACCATTGATGTTTAACATAATTATTTTATAACACGAGTACTTTCTGAAATGTTTTACTATAGTTCAAAGCTTTAATCTCATTTTAAATGGAAAGTTTTCATTGCATTGAAATTCTTCCATATTTTCCAGTATATGTGTTATAAAACTATAATAATGCTCTTATGGCCAGTTGAACTAACAACAGTTAAGCCTTAACCCTGGGTTATATGATCACGTATAACTGATTTGGGACAAGGAAAATTCAGGAATGTAAAGAAAACCTAAGATTAACTTTGTGTTAATGTTAACTGGTGCAACTGGTCCTCGGACATATTTTTGTAACTTTGCTAGCCTACTCCTCTCGTACAAGGACATACTTGGTGTCAAAATGATCGCAAAAACACGGGCTTCAGAACTAAAAAAATTTTTTTTGAACTTATTTAAAATTTGGGGGCCTTGCTTACCCCCTCTTCCTTTCCTTCCCCATTGTAAAGACATGAACAGCTGTTCAAGAAAGGTATAGAAAGGAAAGAGATTTTGAACACATGTTGTCACGACTAATATTATTAGCTATGCATACATTATTTGTATTTTGCAATTACTTTCGTTGCGAAAGGGCATCTCGACTAGTACATATTTATAACTTTCAAATTCAGAGCTTGGCTTTAGAGAATTTGACGGAGCCGTATTCACCTTTTGAATATCCCATCATGCAATTGCATCATTCATCGACCATCGCTGCCCCCCACCCAACTGTTGATTTGCCCATGCTCTTAAGCAATAATAAATTGATTATATACGACTCGTACTGATCATAAACACATAAACATTGTAACTATACTAATTGCAGTCCATCGTTGTAGTAGGCTTATGAATACATTATATACCCAGTACTAAGCTTTTGGCCTTCAGTTAACATGTATATGTCCAATTAATATCAATAAAGTATCTTACCGAAAGTGGACACTGGGCAGTTTTTTTAATAGTGATGAGAAAGGACAAGAGGGTTAGTGATATAGGGCTAAAACAAATGTAAACAGATCACTTGTCATTATAGGTAATGTCACTCAAATAATAGGCCTAGTGGAGCTATATGGCAATAGATAGCTAACAGGGTATAAAGTACATTTTTAATAAATTTATATGTATTCTGCGATTCATGTAAATTACTATTATATTAAAATGTTCCATGGATTCACTGTAAATTGTGTCCATAATCATGAAAAGTTATGTTGGATTCTATAGCAGCATGGTATCCAATACGCGGCGCAATAGTGACTAATTAATTATAACAAATTCCTCTGATTTATTTGCAGACTGTGGGCGAATGGTGGCAATTTAGACTTCAGATTTTTGCGTTAATTTCATCTCAGAGCCATCATGCCGTCATCAATAGGTACCAACGTTTCGCTTCTGATTGACGATTCAGAAAATACGATGACGTCAGACGATGCTGCTTGGATTATAACCAATTCGTTTATTATATTTACAATGCAAACAGGTAATTATTACTCTAGACTTAATTGACTTTTTGGCATTTATATAGGGTGAAACCCTCTATATATTTGCTAATCATCAACAAGTAAGATAAATTAACAGCCGCAAAACTAAAAAAGTACTATTGATTTCTTCATCGAGAAAAATCTAATATGTTTCTGTAAATTATAAATGGAAATTTTAAAAAAATTCTTGGCCAAAAAAATAAAAAAAACAATGCAGCCCGCAACATGTGGTTTTAAGTATTTTCTTTTTTTGTGATCAATGGATTTTTTTATAAAATTTCAATTTATGTTATTAACTTAATAGTTTTTTTTAAAGAAATCCACACCAATGGAGTTTTTACACAAATATACAAGCCAAATCTATGATATATGCACATTAAAGTATTGGCAATCACTCAATACACTTAAGTTATGAATGTTTGCCAACGTTTAAGGGGCAAGTTTAATGATCTGGAGGAGTCAAATTTTGCTATAATTTCAGAGTTTGTGTAACAAGTATATAGCCTATGACCACCTCAAATGACCAGTGGCCTATTGCCACCCACTCAAATTCTTTCTTGGAATTTTAACTAAAAATTCAGTGTGGTAAAATTACAACTAATTTTGAAATATAAATTCATTTTTTTATTTATTTCTCATTTTTAAAACCTTCGAGTTACCAAAAATTAAGAAAAGTCTATGATTTACGATTTACAAGTTAACGATTTTTCTGAAATCGATTTGTCACGATTCATCATTTTTACAACAGGCACAAATTTTTTGCATCCTTTATCCATTACTGCTATAATTTTTTCCAATTTTAAAATCTTCGATTTTAAGTCAAAATTCAACAATAGTACCCTACATGATTTTTTTCCTGAAATTTGAGCTATATTTTGCTATTTGCAATATACTGCTAGTAAGTTTGCTACTTGCCAGTATTTCTTATTTTCTTTTAAACCTTCAATTTTTCTTACATTTTGCAATTAAATCAACTTATTACGATTACATCAAAGCAGAATCATGGAGTGGGAGGGGATTTATTTACTAATTTTTGTTAACTTAGTAAATAGTGAATGTCAACAATAGGATCAACTTAAGAAAACATGGCCATTGTATAATAGTCTATAGGTTAATAAAAATTACTTTCTAAATATAGGATTTGGGCTGCTGGAATCTGGAACTGTGACTAAGAAAAACGAAGTTAACATCATGGTTAAGAACCTTGTGGATATTGCATTAGGTGGATTAACATATTGGATGTTCGGTTACGGATTAAGTTTTGGCAATGGACCCGGAACCAATCCTTTTTGTGGAGTCGGGAGTTTTTTCTTGGACAACTACAATGACGAAATGGGCACAGTGTTTACACGTTTTGTATTTCAACTCTCATTTGCTACAACTGCTACAACTATTGTTTCTGGAGCAATGGCCGAGCGCTGCAATTTCACTGCATACTGCATATTTTCATTTCTAAACACAGTGGTGTATTGCATCCCTGCACACTGGATATGGGATGAACATGGATTTCTAAAACATTTAGGGGTAATTGATTTGGCGGGGTCATGTGGAGTTCACCTTGTTGGTGGTGTTTCGGCCCTTGTTTCGGCAGCCATGTTAGGACCTCGCCACGGACGGTATGATAATGGACCGGATCCTTTACCACTTGGTTCACCTACAAATGCTCTGCTTGGATTATTTGTACTCTGGTAAGCCTTCAATTTCATTAAAAATTGCAAATAAAACATAATACTGATAAACAAAACCTTAAATGCAATGACTTTCCAATTTTTAATTTAATTGATTAAAAAGATTTTTCTAAATTATCCCCTCAAAAATCTCTCAAAAATTCTAAATTACAATGGTCAAATTCAATGCAACAATTTACAAATTAAAATCCTTAATTTAAATGCAAAAATGCAAAAAAAAATTATTTAGTGAACTTTTTAATTTTAGCTGATGAAATCCCTCTAAAAATCATGGAAAAATGCACTAATTTTAAAGGGTTCTAAAAGTTTTTAAAACTTATCTTTTTAAAATCCCTCAAAAATGTACGATTTATTAAAAAAGTTAAATATATAATTTAAAAACATTGGCGAAAATTGTACTGGACCAGTATAACAGATCTACATTTTCTTTTCAAAAGCTTATTTAGAATGCCAGAATTGGAAAATTCCTCGCACACTTTGAAATATTTTCATATTCTCTCAAAAGTTAAGATTTACAAGGGTCAAATTCAATAAAACAAGTTACAGATTGAAACCTTCAATTAAGATGCAAAAATGCAAAAAAAATACTTTAGTGAACTTTTTATTTTAAAAGGATGGAAAAACCCTAAAAATCATGGAAAAATTCACTAATTTTAAAGTGCTTTCAAAGTTTTTTAAAACTCATCTTTTCAAAATCCCCTCAAAGGTGTACGATTAATTAAAAAGTTAAATAGTAATAAAAAACAATGACTAAAATTGTACTGGACCAAAATAACAGGTCTACATTTTTTTTCAAAAGCTTATTTATAATGCCAGAATTATTTTTGGAAAAATCATTGCACACACCTTGAAATATTTTCAAAATAAAATTGGTTAACTGGCCATTTTTAATTTTTAAAAACCAGTACCCGTATTTCTGGTTCATTGATTTATTTATTTTTTAAATTCTTCTATTTTTAGGTGGGGTTGGTTAAGCTTTAACTGTGGTAGCATATTTGGTGTAACAAACCATAAATGGAAATTCGCAGCAAGGTACAAGTAAAACATTTGAAATTGCATGATGTCTTATTCATTGATAAGCCCTTTACATGAATTAACAATTCATTAGGCTAATTGTAAATGCAGCCATTGAATTGAAGTTAGATAGAAACCCTTATTTAGTCATATTATGTAACAATCATGCAAAGAGGTTTTTGCAATGAAAACATCGAAAGAAGGTGGGCCTGCTATTCATGTACATTAACTTCGCTAAAATGGCTATCGAATGCTTCAATCACGCAATCATCCCTTAATCATTCAATTTCCTAGAAATAAAACCCCACATCAATATACAATCATATAACTAATTCATTAAAACAGTTTGTTTTCGTGTAACATAATACAATGGTTATTTGTACCAAAGTCAACTTGGATGATTGGTCAAGCCAATCCATCATCAGGCCAGCACATATATATACATCTGGCCTACATGAAGTGGTCATTTATTATTAACTGAAAATAACTCTGCTCCCATAGACACTACTTTTTGACCTTGACCTGACCATTTAAGTATTGTTCACTTCAGTTAGTAATAACTTTAGCTAGAATACTATTGTAACAGTGGAGATATCCATTCAGGGTCTAAATTAAAACCCCGGGTTAAGTTGAGGGTTAGTTAAAAAAATCCTAGACTTGAGTTGAGGTTTAGCACAAACACCAAGGGTTAGCATTTAACCCCGGATGAATATCCATATTGTTAGAAATATACAGATCCACTTAAATTTTTTTTAGAAACTCGCAATTAAAATTTTCTTTAAAGAAATTAAATTTTTTAAACAAAAATAGAGATTTGCTCATATGCAATGCGTTTATATTCTGCAATTTTCTAAAAAAAAATACTTAATTTTTGATTCTGCACAAAATATTACTTGTCCCTAAATTTGAGCATATTTTGATCATTTTAGAACTAGTGTGGTTACAATTGTCAGCTCATTTGGAGGTGGTATGGTTGGTATGTTATTCAGGTAAGACAAACTAGTTTTAAACAAAGATAATTTTGAACTAATTTTTGAAAAAAAAAATTAGTCAAAATATGCCCTAATTTTGTAAAGAACTCCTCTAAGGCAGAAATTTATGGGTAAATTTTCAAGCTTTCCTTCATTTCTTACAGTTATATCACCAAACACAAAAAGTTTGATGTTTCCGTTCTTATAAACAGTATTTTATCATCTCTAGTAGCAGTGACTGGTAAATATAAACAAATTGCTAAGAAATTTTAATAAAATGGCAGAGATCATTGCAAATTTTTAGCCCATATCCAAATTCGACCAATTGATTTTTTTCTATATTTCAGCCGGTTGTGCATTATATCATCCTTGGGAATCCTTAATCATTGGCACAGTTGGTAGTTTTGCAACATGTGTATTTATTATCTTTATGGACTGGAGAAAAATTGATGATCCAGTTGGTGCAGTGGCCGTTCATGCCATTGGAGGACTTTGGGGAATGTTAGCTGCGGGACTGTTTGCAGAACCGGATTTCCGTCTAATGGGATCTAATATGGGAAATGCTGGACTTTTCAAAGGTGGAGGATTCTATTTACTGGGAATTCAAGCCTTATCGTGTTTGTGCATTTCGACTTGGAGTGCAGGCACCACTTTTATCATTTTATTTGTAAGTATGAAAATATCCCCCTCAGACCTCGATAACAATAAGATACTTGAGAAGGGTAGAGATTATGCTTAAAATCATTTGCATATTTCTAAAGATAAAATTGAACAAACATGGGCATTGTCGATGCCCATTATTGGATAAGGTCGAGTTTTAATGGAATTATAGATTCTCAGATAATCCACTTTTAAGATTCTTTGATCAACCTCTATTAGAAAACCTATATAATTTTAAAGATGTATTGTCATTTAACTCTAATATGTAAAGAACTTTTAAGGCACAACTTTATTAGAATAAACTTTTATAAATTTATCTATTGTTATTCTATAGATCTATATTCTACTGAAATTAATCCTTGAGAATATCACATCTATAAAAATGAATCTATTTCAACTCTATTTAATCTCTTTAGAATTCCTATGGTATCCAAGTAATATCCAAGAATTGGATCTGGATTATGGGACCATTATCCCAGTTTAAATGGATTACATTTGCATGGATCCCATATGTTTGAAAATGTATTTGTATAATACCTCATAATTCCACTCATTATGATTGTTAATTAACAACTCCAATTCTGTGCAAGACTAATCAATATTTTGGCAGCAGTAAGAATTAATCAAGAAATTAATGTTAATTAACGTCCATTTATAAGATTGGTAACATCTCTTAGCTAATCTACCTATCCTATCACCTATTGTAACCTAACCGTAAATCCAAGAAAAGTCGAGTTTTCCTTGAAAAAATATGGTTACTTACAACATGAAAGGATCACTACTTGATAATCACATTGTAGCAATTCGTATGAGCTTGGAGGAAGAACTGATAATAAATGCAAGCAAACAAGGCCGGCCCACAGTTTTACTTAATTTTGGATGAACTAAATTTGAAAACCCCAAAATATAACTGGACAAACTAGATTATTAAATCATTAAGTAGTTGGCACTACTTTCCCCGAATTAGTTTGCTATGCTAAAAATAATTATTACTTTTCCCGCAGATCATAAATCGCTTTATACCAATTCGTATGAGCTTGGAGGAAGAACTGATTGGAGCTGATTTATTGGAGCACAATGTGCGTCATGACATTTTTATTTACAATGACAATGGTGATGCTACCATGAAAATTGCTACAATATATGATGGACGAAACCCTATTGGTAATGGACATACAGGAATAAAAGAACTAAACCATATTATTTCCACTGAACCGGAAAATATAAGTCAAGCAATCACTGACACGAACATTCCAAAACCACCTGACGATGGTCGAGCTGCATCAACAAACTCAAATTCAAAAAGAGCGAAATCTTCAAAAAAATCGAATTCTTGGTTTTATCACCCATAATAATCTGAAATGAAAACGGCTTTCCTTTCTGCACTTACGAGAAATGAATAAAAAACTCCATAGAATTTTCATACGATTCTGTGGCCCAATTTCAAATTAAAATGGAAACACAAAATAGTTATAGCGTATCTCGAGCGAAAATGTATTCCGAAAAGAAATGTAAAAAAAAACCACTTAAAAAAACTATGTCAATGCCAAAATGAAATATTTCTTTTGAAGTAATATTATGTACAGTACATATTATATAGGGTGATCGAGCATTATCTGCACAACTTTATCCTTATATGAAATATATTATGGCAAAATACCTCGTACATGAAGGATCCCAAATGATCATATGATCCAAAATTTGTAAAATTTTCTCTTCTTTTCTTTTTTTTTTTTTTACCAAAAAAGTGGTCTGGTCATATAACTTGACCGGCCAGACCTGTTCCTACTGTCCCGATTATAGTGATTCGCAAAACATCCAGTGATTCCAGTAGATACTCTAATGCTGCCATTTTGAGCTGCAACATTTCCACATCGATTCGTTCAATGCCAACTGTGATTATTGCTTTCTCCCCCTCCCCCCTTACCGTATTGTATGTAAGATCATTGACGAATCCCCATGCAAAGAAAGAAATCACAGGTTGTAATGTCGGGAGATCCAGCCGGCCAATGAATTGCACATGGACAATCCAACTGTTTGGGAATGTCTTATTCAGACTTGCAGACTCTCAAGGTCCATAAACTTTACAGAGAAAAAATATTTAATATTTCCCCTGTAAATGACACAACACGTGGTTTTTTACATTTGTTAATTGTCTATTATAATAGACAGAAGTTGTACAGATAATTTTCGAACACCCTGTATATATACACACTTATAAAAAGATATTTTATGTTTATAATGTGTAGATTAATTATTTTTCATTATCAATGTAAATAAACTAACTTTTCACAAAATTTCCGTGTTGTCATATTTAAAAATTTCGCGCAATATGAAATTTCAAGTTTCAATTAAGAATCTCCATTTTACTTTAATTACAATGATTATTGTAAACATTCGATTTTTGATTTATTTTATAGTACAGGAAAACGTATGTACCCTCAGATTTTTTTATGCCAATTCAAAGGTCTATATGTATCAGTGTCTGCATTTAATTCAATGCTCATAAAATTAGACTATAAGGAGTAGGCCTACTAAAATTTCTGCGGTTTCAATAGTTTTGGCTACTAGAATGCAAATTTCTAAGAAATGCATGTACGAAAGTGATATTACCTGTGTGTTAAAAAAAAACAAGGTTAATTTTTCAACACAATTTCGCTTTTAAATGTAGGTTAAGACATACGTATATCTTAATTTAAGACTAACATGAAACCGAAACCTTTAAAACTAGTCCAAGCTGTCTCTTTTTTTTTTGCCTTGCGTAGGTTGACTTTTATATAGTGCTAATCACGTTTATAGAATTTCATTGGCTACAAACTACAACAGTTGATTTCAGTCTATTTCAATATCAATTAAAAGCCTTTTGACTGCATTCTTGGAATAAAGGACCATTGGTGAGTAAACATTATATAATCACTTGCTTTTATAGTTTCCTTGTAAGAGTTTAAAAATAATCCCTCAATGCTGTTTGAAAATAGGAACTTACCAACAAGTATCAGTTATAGCCTATACTACTGGAAACTCATTTTCTTTTCAAATTATATCAAAATTGATCCATTTAAGACAGACTATAGTGATATTCATTATATTTGTTGTTGTTTTACTACTACCGGTACTTTAAACTTAATTTTTAGTTTACAATTAAATAGTTTTCTGATACAATTAAATTCAATATATACACATAAATAACAACAATACATGTATTTAAAAAATTATTTTACAAACATTTTAATATTTAACTGTTGTTTTGCAAGTATAACTAAAATAAGTTTTTTTTTTCTTTTATATATTTGCAGATTAGCCTGCTTAGTTTGTAATAAGCAGATGGCTTTCTTGGTGTAAAAATCTTGTTGGGGTTCAAACAACCAGAATTAGCAAATACGGTAGGCCTACTACAATTTGCAAAAAAAACTTGCAAAAATTTACAAACAATCATCATGCAGATTCTTGCAATTGCCATCCTACTAGCAGTTTCTTGCTTCGACAAATGTTCTTCGAGTTCTAATTCATCCCATGTTAATAATGCTACAAGGCCTACTACAACTGATTTTCATCCCACAGTGCTCACTAAACTAGGACCAATACGTGGCAATCGTCATAAGATATTCAATGCAACAGTGGACGTATACTGGGGAATCCCCTTTGCAAAACCCCCTCTAAACAGTTTACGTTTTCGCCATCCAGAGCCAGCAGTACCATGGAATGGTACAAGGGATGGTACCAAAATGCCCAATGCTTGCCAACAATACTTCACAAGCAGCACATCCAATATTACGACAAAAATTACAGAGGATTGCTTGTACCTGAACGTATTTTCTGGCAATACAAGCGTGCTAACCTCGGCAAACTGCAGCTCAACAAATCAGAGTTTACCAGTAATGTTTTTCATCCACGGTGGAGGATTCTACCGCGGCTCTTCGGCAATGGAATACTACAATGGCACTGAACTAGCTGCAATTCTTGGTGGAATAGTTATTACAATAAATTATCGTTTAGGAGTTTTTGGATTTTTGTATTCTGGCACTGAAGATGCCCCAGGAAATGCTGGCCTTTTCGACCAATTGCTGGCCCTGAAGTGGGTTCATGACAACATAGCCTGCTTCGGAGGTGACAGGAATTCTGTCACAATATTTGGAGGTAGCGCTGGTGCAGCATCTGTGGGAGCCCTGATGCTGACTCCACTCAGTGCGGACCTTTTCCAAAAAGCAATTCTAATAAGTGGTACCCCAAACATACCGAATCTATTTACGACCGCAAATTCCTCAATGGAAACTGCTATCAATATGGCCCGATTGGCCGGCTGCAATTCCAGCAACGTTCAAGACAAGCTTAATTATAGCATACAGTGCTTGAAAGCACTGCCAGAAAAGCAGTTAGATGCCCTTCAAGAAAAGCATAAACCCGCAAATTATCAACCCATCATTGTCGCACCATATTTTCCTGAGAAATTAAACGCTTTGTACCAGAATGCTAAAGACAAAAATCTTACCGTATTAATGGGAGTTACAGAAAATGATGGATATTTCTTCCTACCCTATCGCCACGGAAATTACATCAAAATGAAAGAAAATGTAACGTTAAACTCTCAACAGTTACTGCTTATACTAGAAAAAGAACTGAATTCTGGGCAGAAACGGCTTACTGCATCGCAAAAGTTAGTGGCATTTCATACATACATTAATTGGGAGGATCCCCACAATGTTGAAGAAAATTTAAAAATTGCAGGTAAATAATTAAACATTTACATATTTAACTAATCACAATCCGTATACATAATTCACAAATCCCTGGAAATGTTTTTAGTTAAAACTTCTTTCGATTGAAAATGGGAATTACCAAGTGCATGCTTAATTTATAAACGGTAACACTTTGGCAATCTATTTTCTTTAAATTAATTTTAAAATTTATTAATTTAAAGGGGATTTACAAAGAATGAGTAATTTCTCTTGGCATCATTAGACCTATATGCAAATAAACTCCTGATTTTGAAAATTACATAATATTTAAGCATTGCAAGTCATGAATGTGATATATTGAATGCCAGTTTACGACATGATTCGCAATATTTTTCAGTTTTAAAATTAAAAGTCTAATTATTGAGAAATTATGTTTGAAATTCAAAATATTGATTTTTCCCAATTTATTGTCAATGCAATAAATGTGTCCAGTCCTCACCAGTCAAGTAGACAGTAATTGCAGCTGAGATAAAAAGCCCACATGAGTTCAGATTTCTTGTTTTGAGAAAAATGAATTTAAAGAAAATCCAGATTTATTGCATTATAATTAGTTATTTTAAATTGTAAGCTCAATTTTTGCTTTGGGTAGCACCTTCACATTTTGGTTCACTTGAAGGTACCGCAGTACCATACCCAAAATTTTGCATATTACATTAGCGATACTTTATTGAAAAAGTAAACTTAAATACTACAATTTTCCAAACCAAATATCGGCACGTTGAATTTTTATACAAGGTCATGCATTTTAAGAGTGTAAGTTGAGCAACTATCCTTACCATTCACATGTTTACCATTCGGGCTGCATTCTTCACATTTATCCTAGGCAACACTATTGCACAATTTCAGTTTAAATTTCAAAGGCTCAATGCCACTAAAGCTAATTTTCGTGTTTAGGCCTACTGGTAAATAGGTTACTTTCAACTTTTACGAAGCACTGTTGTCAAACCATGGATCATGTGCATAACTTCCAGAATACTTCGCTGGAAGGGCGCTCCATCTGTATCAAAAACTGACACTTTTTGAAAATCAGGCTTGCAACGCGCCCTTTTTGAAATATGACATATTTAATCTTTGCCTTTGATTTCTAACAAACAAGGTAAACAGCAATTTAGGCGCCTGTGGAAATAATTGAAATAATTAACTTGATAAAAATTATATTCTATCTGGGAGTTTCTGTTTGGGATTGTTCAAGTATAACAGAGGGCAGGTGGGGGACAGGGCTGGGGAAGGGGTTTCCTTTCACATTTATATACCAAACCGGAATGCACAAAATATATAAAGCTGTCGGCGTCTTCCAACATAAAAAGTTTCACGGTAAATAATTAAACTGCAAAATTTAATTCTGATAATAAAGCTGAAGAAAATTCGTTATGCTCCAATGAAAAAAAATAAATAAATAAAAATTGGAATACTAAATAATTGGAAAAACTGCATGTTTAACAGCCACGAAAAACTACAGTTTTTTTAAGTTCTATTCCTTATGAAATATATCTTCAGTTTTATGTGTCATAAAAATAGTTTGCCAGCAATATGTAATGCTGGTGGGGTGGGGGATATTGCAAGCCGCACTACAACAGTATTACAAACAGGTGTCTTTAAATTTCATAAAACTGAGTTAAGACGCAGTATTTGAAATACGTACTTGAACAGTCCCCATCAAATATTCACATACTCTAGAAATTTAATAGTATAAAAAACAGTTTAATTAATTTCTGTTTAGGTAACTTCATCACCGATACAATGTTCATTTGTCCAACCAACGCATTTGGCAAAAGTTTAGTAGAAAGTGACGATGGCCTCGATGTCTATGTGTACATGTTTGCACATCGCTCGTCTGTTTCCAAATGGCCATCTTGGGCCGGGACAGTCCATGGAGACGATTTGCCATTTATATTTGGACACCCATTCCGCTCAGAAGGATACACCACAGCAGAAAAAGACCTCAGTTTACGAATCATGAAGCACTTTGGACAGTTTGTGAGAACTGGGTAACCTTACAGTGGAATTTTTTACAACACATCATTAAAATTAACTACTATATAATCTCTCATACATTTTTCCCTATAAACATTCCTAACAAATTATCAAATATTTTCTCAAAGTGGCCTTACCAATGACTTCCCAAATTTCTATGGAATTTGAGAAATTCCCAGAAAATAAACTGCCCAAATTAAAAAAAAGAACCTAATAGCAGTCCCAAAAATCAAATGTTTTAAATGTATAAAGCTTAAATTTTTTTTAAAATTTCTATAACTACTTTTAACAGTTTAGTGAATTATAATTTCAATTTAAAAATGTTAAAAATTGATAACGACTGGAAAAATAACTGTTAAAAATTTAAATTAACCAATTTTCAGCAATTTAAATTCTCAATTCTTATTATTATTTATTTTATTTATTATTATTATTTTCAAACTTGGATGATTTCAAACATGAGCATCTATAATTTTTTTTTGAAGTAATAAATTTGATAGGCAAACATTGATTTAAGTGTATTTTATGGAAAAGTTTCAACATTCCCATGTAAGAAAATTACTGCAGTTAACTGCGCTCCAGAGTGCACTTCCATTCTGCAGTAACCACGTCACTAAAACTGCAGCTGGACAATTAGATTCCAGAAGTAAAGTTTTACGAGAGAAATTAGCAATAATGGGATTCAAGAAATTTCAGATATCTACATCATTATAGACGATTTATAAAATAAATTCAGGCATTTATTTTCTTAAAAGCAAAGTGCAGTTTTTATTGCAGAACAGACCTGCAATCTGGAGCACAGAAACTGCAGTAATTTTTTCACCTGCTCTTATAAGTCATTTTGAAGCATACCTTTTTAGCCAGAATTCTCAATTAGTATGAAAGTTTTGTTACTTTAATTTAAAACTATTTTCGTTTGTCGTTTCTCGTTCATTAGGAATCCATCGCTTGACGGCTTCCAATGGCCAAAGTACAAAAAGCACAGCTTAGGTTTCACAGAGTTGAGTCTTAACTCACCAAAACTCAGAAAATCTCCAAGAGCCCAGCAGTGTGCTCTATGGAATGTAGTTTTACCTAAATTGGCTGATATTGGTAAGTTAATGAGGTTACCAACGCACACAGTGTCTCAATTGGCTGAATGATTGATGGTAATGCCTTGTTTCACTTTACATAGGTTGCGAAACGAATGAAACCACTGCATAAACCAACAGCAAAAGAATGGTCATGTGACTAGCAGAGGGTACCTTAGATGAAGCCTCATTGTAACCTCCTCCAAAAATGGCTTCAGCTACGGGAAGCTGGGACAACATGTCTCGGACACTGTACCAGGATCCCTGATTTCGGTGGGGAGGAACACCAGTTACGGCACACATTAGATTGTAAACATCGGTTATTTGGATTCCACCTGCTTTGTAATTTTGTCGAAAATCTGGGCAAATGCAATGAAAAATAAAACAATAAATGAAAAATTTAATGATTTTTTTTGGCAAATCAAATATAGCTCACCTGGACCCCTTGCGAGGAAAATTCCGCGCATATCAGTAAAGTCGTAAGGGTCATACCCATTAACACCGAGCCAAAATGGGCTTTTTCCTGATATCAGCTTGGATCTGTCTCCACCCTTCAATGATAAAATGATAGAAAAGGTTGTACACTACATAAAATGATATCCCTTAATGATCCCTTGCTCTTTTCGTTTAAAAGGCATTTGTTACCCAGACTAAAATGTATCCTGGATCAGCAACAGCCACGATTGGCGGCGTAAATTCGCCTCGGCGGTATCCCCAATGATCCGGAATTTCAAAGTTTCTGTAGATCTTCATCCCAGTTGGATATTTTTTTTGGTAAAAATCGTAAAACTTCAAAAATTGAAGAATTAATTATGATTAAACTTAGGAGCTGTGTAGCTTAGAATACAATTTAAATGAATATAATGATTGTTATCATACTAATGCCTCCTTCCCAGCTGTTGGGAAAATTCCTACAACAGGTCCAATATCAATGATTTTTTCGACATCCCTGTGATCAGTGAAAACAGTCTGAAGATCAATAATTCGGTGATTCCCGGCAGGATTCATTTGGGATACACCATGATCTGATGTTACCAGAAGATTTACCTAAAATAATTTAATATTAATTAAAGGAATTTTTACAAACAGCTAGATCCTTGTTATTAACAAAAACTTATAATTATTAAAAAATCAACTGAAGCAATTTATAGGAAATATTATTTTAGAAAACTATGCTTGTATTTGGATTTTTATGGTTGAATTTGTTCACTTTCAATGCCCTCCAATCCAAGATAGTTTGTCAAATTTTCATTTTTGTTTTTAAATTTGTAATGCTTTCAATGCTTTCCAATTTTATGACATTTTGCTAAATTTTAATTTGAATTTCCAAAATAGCAATTTTCCTGGTGATTGTAATATTTGGGAGAATGTAATCCAAAATAACATGTTTCAGGATTCTCAAGACTCCAAACATAATTCTTGCAAAATCTACATTGAATTTCCTCAGTCAGAGCATTTAGTATACTTTTCTGAAAGATTTTCAGTTTTAGTTCAATATTATAGAGAATACTAAAATCAGGAAAACAAACTTCATTTTGAAGGTTTCTGGCTCTAATTTCATCTTGGAATAACCGAAGTGCATAATCCATTGTCTGAATGACAGCTACCGATTCAGGGGAATTTGGTCCAAAATTCCGAGCTAAAATACAATAAAAAATTCAATAAAATTTTATTTTAATTTTTATTGATATATATCTAGGACTCTTTGCTTCATACTCACCTACATGCAGTAAATCATCTACATAAACAAATGCAATATTGGTAAGACCATTTTGAAGACTATTTAAAATTGCACTGAGCTTAAACGAAAGTTGACCAAGTTTTGCAGCCGAACCCCGATACGGGACGCAGACTTCTGGCCTAGTCTGAAACAAGGGAACGTGGCACCCAGGCCACCAATGCATTTCAATCCTTAACCCTTCTCGGCTGGCTCGTACCCAAAATGGCTCGGCATTTGTCCACCATTTTGGATTTGCCGTATAGTAATCGGGAGGGTAGCCCAAGAAATATTCCTCACTTTGCCTATCATACATGTAGTCACCGACGATCCCATGGTTTTCGCTGAACAGGCCTAAAGCAAGAAACGAGGAAAAATATACTTTGATATACTGACACAATAAAATTATTTTTTAAAAAAAACATTGCATAAATGGTACAGGAAAATTTTTTTATATATTTTTGGGTGTGGAACTAATGCACAGTTCAGACTCGAAAGTGTGTTTACTTTTATAAGGAAAAAGCATTCATAGCGGCACATGATCACGGTTATTTAATAAAGAATTCATGTCAAAAATTAATCCATGGCCATGAAATTAGGGGAAAACTTTCCCTTTACATTAATCACCACGTCCTTTAATGCTCTTTTATTCAGGGTATTGCATTCATGCCATGGTTCTACATAACTTTTAAGTCCTTTGGGGCTCCACCCAGCCATGAGCCAGGAAACCCTACCTTAGCTGGCCATGACCATGCAGCTTTGTTTCAAAATAGTTGTTAATTACATACTAAAATAAATGTAAAACTAAGAAATCTTATAATTGGCCTCTTTTAGGAAGTCATTATACTACCAAATGTTGTTACTTTTGCTTGCATGTAATCTACCATGATTCAAATTAATGCTTGAATAGAATAAAATGCTATACCATTTCACTGCCAGAAAATAAATGCAATTAAAATGCATTTTCTAATTTTGAAAAGAAATAGTCTCAAATGAAGTATTATAATTATTCCCACTTTGACTATTATTTAACAAAGCAATTTATGTAGTGGAAGTTTTGAACTGTCAATTGAGTTTTAATCTTTTTTTTTAAAATAGAACCTAATTACCAATTTCAATTTTAAAGAATGGGACTTTCATTGTTTTTGTATTGATGCAAACTTTACTTGTGAATATTTCTCCACCAGCAAGTCCCCCCCATCCCTGTCACAAAGTTTCCAGAAGCCCTACCCCAAAGTGCAAATATAATTAATGGACGACCCCTAACATGTCCAGAAGGGCAACAGTAATAGTAAGCCATTGAATGATTTAAAAACATAATAGAAATAGAAATGAGATTAATACGAAATACTGTTTTTAAAACTTTTTTGGACAAAACTTCTTTACCTCCTTCCCAGGGAACATCCATAATGGGCATCCGAGCTCAAGGGAAGGAAGGGGGGGGGATATGCACGCATTTCGGATGTCCAAAATACCCTTTACACTAACATTGATCAATAATTGCAGTTTACCACATTTGTATACAAAATTTAAAAATTCCAGTAGTAAACATGCCTGATACTTTTACATCTATCCGCATTTGCATTAGGTACTTTCTAAATTGGGCTGGGGGAGAAGGGGGGGGAGGAGTGATATAAAAATCCTACAAAACACTTGGACGTTATTTACGGACTCTCTCTAAGGTAGAAGAGACAAATCAGCCCCGACCTGATCCACTGACCTACAGTGGCCGGTGCACCGCATTGGCCTCGTACCGACAGGCACCGCACTGAACCCCCGTCCCAGCATCAAGGTAATAAAGACCCTTTAAAAGGCTTGTAGTTCTTAAGGTAATACCGGTAAATATAATATGGCTCATACAATATTGGAGAAAAGCATTGTTACAAACTTTGCCATAGATTTATAATGTCTTAAGAATAATGTAAATAATGCAATTTAGAGAATTACAGTGGAACTACCAAGCAATTTACATTAAATTTTAGTAGGCTAATATAATTAAAATAATAAAAATTAACTGGATAACATTAAAATGTAGAGAAAGTTTTGGTAATAAATGCAGCCATGATTTTAATTAATTAAAAAAAGCAATGGTTTGAATAACCATAACTAATTCTCACAAAATTTTCCTGTAACTATAATCGAATCTATAATCGCACTATAATCCGAGAAAGCAAAAAAATTTCAAAAATTAATTGCATCTTACCTGTCATAAGCGAGTATACATTTGGATATGACAACGATGGAAAAACAGGTGTCATAGAATGAGCCTTAACTCCTTCATCTTGCAATAATTTGAAACCATTATTGGTGTAATTTAAAAAGTCCCACCGAAAGCCACTGAAGAGTATTACAACAAGTTTAGGTCCAGGAGGCAAAATTTGACTTTCGACGACAATCTGGGCATAACCGAAGCAAAGCACTGTTAAAATAACGCACCCAAAACACTTCATCTTCAAGAATGTTCTTTTTTATGATAATGTGGCTGTAAGATAAATAAAAACAAATCAGTTAAATATCCTCGTTGGCCAGAACGATGCTACCAACTTTCACACTAAACACAAAAATTTCCATTAGGTTACCCGATAAGACTAGTGCTGCCGTTTCAAATCACTGCTTTGGTTAGTGTAGCGCGTGGCCTCATCCCTCATGTGTTTCAGATATTGTGATCTGGGGAGATCACCTATTACCTTGGCAAAGGGGCGTATTCATTTTCCAAGTTTCATGCCTGGTTTCACTTCCTGACGAACAGCCACAGCTATAACAATGTGGAAAGCTCATACACAGTCACAGTAGGTTAAGATATTAATTTTACGGCAGATAATATGCAGGGAGTGGGGGCAATAATTGCATGAATTTCAACATTACGAGTCGTATTATGACACAGGATAAATAGTCATAATTCTTGAATTTTACAACATATCCAAATGACATGTAGTGTAGCTGAATTTATTTCAAAATTTAAAACCGATTGGCATACTTTCAATAGGGGTAAAAAAGGAACTATTATTAAAATTATTGGCAAATACTAATAAGCTCGTAATATATAATACACGCATTCATATATGTTGTGAAATTTTAAAAATATTGTTTTGGAACAATTAAATTTTGCACTATGCCCAAGAAAAGGGAGAACTGGAAGAGTGGGTGATGTCAATCACTAAAATCGAAGATACAGCTACCCTCATTAGTATTGATTTAGAATTTAAGGGGATGGGGATGGAGAATTATACTTTTGGACGTCGTTTTTTTAGGGATTGGGGGGGGGGTGGGGAATCAGCAGCGGTGCTGGGGGGGGGGGAGGGGAGGGAGGTTGAAAAATTTGGGCAAAACCGGACATGGGAAGATAATTAAAAAACCTCTAAAAAGCTCAGCCCATCCATTATGGGCACTCAAACTAGAAAGATGATATGCATTGCAGGTACAGATTTCTGTAAGTATCAGAATAGTCCTACAAAACAAATCATAAACAAGAAATACACTATATTTTTTGTCTTTCTCTCAATATAAGTTCAAAATTGTTCAAAAAGCTTTCCACAGTGACCTGTTTCCAATTCAAATTCAATCAACTCAGTACTTTATAGTAAGCAGGCAGATTCCTGTTATAAAAAAGCAATCATCATTGTCAAATTGAAAATTTGATTTTTTGACAGATCAAGCAGTAGCCTACGTACTTTCAAAATTCAGTTAATTAGGTGAAAATTCAAATTGATTCAAATTATTTCTAATTTATAAAAGTTCGACGTGTCAATGTAGATAAATTAGAATTTTTGTTCTATATATTTCTTCCAAATTTCTTAGTATTCTTGTGAAAACAGTTAATTGGTTATTCTGATACTTTCAAGATTGTTTTTTAGTTTTGCACTTAAAATTGTAGGCCTATATTTCATCAAGTTTTACAAGGGGAGAGGACAAGTAAAATGTTGTCCAACTGCATGCAAATATATTGTTTGCTACATACACAAATAATTATCAATCCGTTTTCCATTTTGCAATATAAAATTACATTTAAAGATTAGTTTAGCATTTCAATACATCGAAGAAATGCTAATAATTGTCCCTATATAAAATTATTCAACCGAATAAGCGTTTCACAATGGATATAGTTAAGTGAAAACAGCATATAAATATATAGCAATATACTGAATACAACAAAGACAGGGAAGCTATTTAAAAAAAAACTTTTCACAATGCATAACATTTTTAGTGGGAAAGGCTAATTGTTATAAATATCCGGACATTGGTATAAAAAAACAACAACAATAGAACATAATGGGACACGAATGGAATCTCACATATACCAAGACAGCTATAATAGTTATGATAAAATAAGTATTGCATTTTAAGGACAATTCTATGACATATTTGAGTTATGCAATCTGACAAATTTATGCATAACATAAAATATGCTCCGTAAAGCATTGAGACAGCCAGAATACTATAGCTTTGCGCAACAAGATACCGGTATAGTCATTAGATATTTAGACAATACAAATTCTCAGAAATTATCCAAATCTGCATGGTTACTAATTAATCAATGCATTTTTGCCACATTAAGTTAAGCACATCGAATACCTTGTCAGCTGCAAAAACACAAAAATCAGAAACAAACTTTGAATTTGTATTTATTACTGACCAAATATCAAAGCTTTGTATGTATAATACACAAAAAAGGTTTCAAATTTTAAAGTAGGATATTCTACAAATCAGAAACTGAGTATAAATTACCCTCAAAACAAGCACTGACAGATTTGATGTACTGTACCATATCAAAACAACATGAACGAAATTTTCGCATAACATATAGGCAGTGTTATATTTTCATATAAATTTCCAAGGTGTTCTTACAGAACAAAGTCTCTCCACGAAAAAAAAAGAAAGTTTTGGCTTTTATGATAATTTCGTTGCAAGTACAAATTTCAAACCTCATATCTTTACTTCGTTTAAAAATAATCCATGGAAAAACAAGTGTGAGAAAGGATACATATTCATAAATGGCTTATTTACAATATAGGCATAATATCATATTAACAGCAAGTTAGGGAATTGTCCAATTTTATCTGTTAGTCAAGGATAGAGTCCTTGTTGTAGAAAATACACTTGATCCCATAGAAAATATGCATAATCTAGCTTTCCAAATGGAAATCCTCTTATACCCATTTGATATAACTACAAATTTCTTCAAAAAAACCCCCCAATTATGTCGTGGCCGAGCTTCTACAATGCATGGGTATATTGCTAATTACATTAGTAAACAGTATTAATTATTTAGCAGCTCCCATAATGATATTCTATCATTTTAAAAAATAGACAAAATTGGGTTACAGTCAACACTATACGTCCTGATGGTCCAGAAACATGGATTTCGTATTAATTTACCTACTGGACAAATTACATTTTGCAACGGTAATAATGTAGTGTTTAACAGTTCTGTAAGTACAGTGCTTTTGCAATTTAGTTCAGTGTGTTAAAAGTAGTTTTTAAGTACAGCAAAATCCACTTTTTAACAAAACATTACAAAATAATTCATTTGACCGCGAAAACTTATGTTACGTGACACTGAATATGTATTCAAAGTTATAAAAAATATTCACTAGATTTCCATTTCATAACCACTGTAAAATATCACCATACCGGATGAGCGGTTACTAGAGTGTAAAAAGTATTTTAAAGGTCACTGTGACAACCATACCAGTAACATGCAATTATGCCATGGTGTAATAATTTGCATTATGAGCAAAAATAACGGAAGCACTATTATTTGTGAAGTGCATATTTTTTTAGGGCAAATTAGAGAGAAAGTAGGTTTATATACTCATATTAAAACTGCTTTTTCTTTTAGGTAAAAAAAAATAATGCACTTCTGACTTTGGTAACCCTCAAACCAGATTGGCGGTTACCGTACGTATGGCATTAAGGGTAATTGGGAAGCCATTTTGTTCTCTACAACAAAAGAACAACAAAAGGATTTTTTTAAGTCCTGAAAACAAAAATATAAAATAATTTAAAAATATATGAAACCAGATTCTAAAATCAGACAAGTGTTGTTTGTAATAAGTAGCCTACAACATTTTTGTACATACTCTTTATGTATGGTAACGTCTCAAATGCTAATCATTCCTCTATTACATTATAATAAAAAAATTTTAATTAAAAACTAATTAACAATGGGTTATCACTTAAATTAATTAAATCTGTGTATTTTCTCGTACAATGTACACAACCGTTTCATATTATAATTAATTTTTTTTTATATTTTCTGTTCAATGTATTGATTTCAAAATTTAAAAAAAAAATCCTGCTGTTAAAAATTATTTAATAGATTTTCCAATCAATTTTTGCCCCTTCAACCAAACTGAAGTTTATATAAGTGACCGTCAAAATGCCCTTAAAATCTCTTTACATTCACATTGCATTGGTCCCTTGGTTCACAATTCATCAAACTAAGCATTTTAACATTGAGCCCTATTCCTGAAATGCCACATAAATTAGTTGATGAACGATCATATGGGCAGTCATGTGCTAAAAAATAACCCCAAGCTGAACATTTAAGCTCCCCAAGATAAAATAATATTTTTCAAAAATTCTCGAATTATATTGGAATATACGGAATTCAAAATATTATTATACGTGGCACTAGACATATGCCGAGCAATTTAAAAGAAAAATTGATCCAGTGGCACACTGCATACATTTTATCAAAAAATAATATTTTGAGCATTGTTTGCTAAAGAAAAAGTTATGATCTAGATCCATCATACTTTGAAGTTTTAGTTTCCGATCGTTCGTAATTGTAATAGGCCTGCCGTTGATATCGATTGGCCGATGGACCAGGATCGTATAAATCTAAATCCTGGCTGTTTCTGCGATCAAGTCTTGAAGGTGAAGACTGATCGCTGGACTCTGAATACTCATCCTATAGTAACAATTGCAAAAGCAAATTAATTACTCCTTTATAACTTCGAAAGTCCACAATTAATTGTAACATTCAACAAGAGAATAAAAGCAATCAGGGTAAATCACCACCAGTAAGTCTAAAGCATTTCCAATCAGCATGCAATTGAATTTGGCTGGCAATCATTAGTTGTATCCATTTTATTTAAATTATTTATTTTTAAATTTTGCATTAACTTACCTCCTTGTAGTATATCTGAGCCTTGGGTACCATCATAGTAGAGACACTTACATCAGTTATGTTTTCATCAGGGTCCGTCGGATCAGTGTCCTAAAAAAGAATGTCAATTTTGCATTAATCTAAAAAGACATTTATTTAGAGACTATGATACTTTTACTCTAAAAATTCCAAATTAACTGAAGCAAATTCAACTCCTCACCCTACCAAGCCCCAGGCGCGGTTCCAGGAAGGTGATTTGGGGGAGGCGGTTGGGGGTCAAAAGTGGTTTGGGGGAGGCGGATGGAAGTTATACGTGGTTTGGGAGAGGCGGAAGGGGTCAAAAGTG
>JAQIXP010000225.1:0-31040 GCA_034700285.1 Proteroiulus fuscus | reverse complement strand
GTAATCACAATACATTGCCATTTATTATGTAATCATTTTGCTGTTGTGCAATCCCTATTGCACCATGTGATGCCATGGTGTTCTCTTTCCTATAAAAGGCAATCTGCCCTAAAGAATATTATTCAGAATATAAACTACTTACCAAATAAATGTTATCTTGCATGCTGCCTTACATTGTAAGCTGTCTTTACTTTGTAAAACAAAAAAATAAACCCGATATATAAAGAGATTGTGAATTTGGAAATAATAAAACAACTTGTTGTACCTTTCTTAGCCTTGAAAGCTTTATTATTTGATAAACATAGACAAATGTGCTACGAACAACTCCACCGTAATCAAAATGCGAAGAATTGACAGCAATACAGCAAAACGTGAGTAAAATTTACCATTTTGTGAACCCCCACCATGCTCATAATAGATTATTTCTTTATGATCATGATAACTGGCGCCCAACAGGGGGCCTGATGATTAGACAATAGGAAAAACAGGAGTTTCCTGAGGACTAGTGTCAGGGTTGTGAAGAACCCCAGAAGGCCTCGAGTGTTGAGATATATATGAAAAACCATAGTTTGGTAGTTGTATTGGTTCTTGAATATTTGAACATTTTTATCCTTACGGTGGAAAGTTTTACACAGTAGTAAGTAGCAGCTTGGAAATATTTCCTAGACGCTTAACTGGTAAAAGGTTACGCAACTTGCGTGTTAATTAAGCTTGGAAAAACAGCTGATGATATTCCATAATATATAAAAGGCTACGGAGGCCCATCCAGGTTCTTTTGCTTTCCAGATTACAGGGTGTCCTTCGAGTCCTGTAAAGAGAGTAAAAAGACCTCTAAAGAATCCAAGTTTATTGTTCACAATACCCTTTTGAATGTAACTTATTAAAGTACAAGAAAGACTTATCTGTTATCTGAGGAGAAAAGAATAGCGGGTCCCTTATTAATTTTCATCCAGGTCCGGAAGTAACTGCCTTTCTAGTGAGTACTGAAAGTAGCAAGCAGAAAGGCTTATTAAGAAGTAGAAAAGGCACAACTAGGGGGGTTGACATAATAAAGTCAGGTGAAAGAATATTTATCATATGGACTCGTCCGTACCCGAAAGTCACGAAGAGACAATGGATTCGTGGCCTCGGAACTTACCTCCGTCCTTACAACAATTGGTAGATAGTCCCATTCATTGGACAGTCCTTAAGGACCTTGTGCAAGGTCTTAGTGGGTCAACACCTCCTCCCCAGGATGCGGCATTAGAATCGTTAGTGGGAGAAGTGAGGGAGATGAGGGAACACCTAAGACATGTAACCCAAAAATTAGATGAGAGGGTTAAAAGACCAATACCTCCTAAAGTAACTGTAGAAATGTCTGAAAATGGTGAGGCATCCTCCCGTGTGGGGGGGTTGATGCCACCTAGAGCATCACTGGATGAACCCATCCAGGGTACGGGGAGTGTGGATGTCATTTCAGAAGGATCAGATTCCCTTTAGGGCCGAGGTGCCTTGTGGAAGTAGTACAAGTACTTATCCAGCGGATTGTCCTGTGTCAGGTGGAGTTCCGACTCTGTCATCTTGCGTACTGCCGGATGGCTCACACGTTGAGGATAATGTCCCGGGGAGCATAGAAAGAAGAGATTGGGGAAATGAGAGATGCACTCGCATTATGGAGGCATACCGAAGAGTAAGATGTTTTAAGGGAAACAGGGAAGAGTTTCGGGGTTGGCTCAATATGGTCGTGGCATACAAAGATTTTTACTATTTTACTGAACCTGAAATGAAATTGGCACTTTTTATTCTGTTGAATGGAGAGGCCAAGAGATGGTGAGAGAAAGCGTCCGGGGCTATTAACACCTGGGAAGAGACATGTAAGGCTCTAAATAATCGGTATGGGACAAGATTGCCACTTACGGGCAGCGCTATGGCCAATCGGTGGCTGCTATTTTGCACTCATGACTGATAACTTTGGGGAATTCCCATACCCTTTTGAGGAAAAGGCAAAAGCGGATATTATGCATGGAGGTTTGCACCCCATCATTAAACAAGAGATTAGACCGTATGGCATCTCTACGGTGAAACAATTATGCGATGAAGCTGTTGCCATATAGCAAAGATTCCAGCATTCAGGTTGTTGGCCTCTAGATGATAAAGGCAGCGGTCTAGGTGATCGACAGCAGATCTCCTTAAAGAAAAATCCTAGTCTACAACTCCATCGTAAATGGGCGAAATCGATCTGCCGAAACATTCCCTGCCAATCAAGGAAAAAACCAATATCCAAATGTAAATACCTCTCTCAATACAGCAAATAAACTGTACTCCAAATGCCCGACTTCCTTAGTCAGAGGGGCCAATACGCCTAATACCTGGAATGGATATAAGAACAATAAAAGTGATTTGTCAA
Source organism: Proteroiulus fuscus (assembly GCA_034700285.1). Classification (NCBI taxonomy): domain Eukaryota; kingdom Metazoa; phylum Arthropoda; class Diplopoda; order Julida; family Blaniulidae; genus Proteroiulus; species Proteroiulus fuscus. The sequence continues at coordinate 28,654 of JAQIXP010000225.1, read as the reverse complement.
GTAAGAAAGATAGAGAGCAGAAAACAACATCCGAGTGGCCTAAGGATGGTTATGAATGTAGAGTTTGTAAGGAGAAGGGTTATACCCTATATTCTTGTCCCAACCAATGTGGATTGAAGGAAAGAAGGGAAGGGTCTAATGGAGCCAACCACCCACAGAAAGCTCATTTTGTTAACATGTCAAAGCATCCCCAGAAAATACAATATATTCCCAGTGAAAATAGTACTCATAGTGATCTCGTACAGGTGGATATGCATATTGAGAGAATCCCTGCTATGGCATTATTAGATAGTGGGTCAACCTCATCTCTAGGGGGGTATGATATGTATGAACAGTTGAAGGAAATAAGTACTCCCATGAGGAAATTTCAATGCCCCTTGTTATTAGCGGACCATCAAAGTCGAACTTTTCCGGCATTTCAGCAAGAGTTGAAATTGAATTATGGGGACATGTATGCTCAACCCCGATTACCTTGATTCATGCTTTTATAGGTACCCCGTTGTTGCTGGGACTCGATTTTCCGGAGAATATGGGAATATGTATTAATCATTTTAAGAAGACATGGTGGCTCCACGGAGATACGGAACACTATTATTATCGGAAACCCCAAAAGGCAATGTTAACAAGTCCATTACCTATTCATAAGGATATCCCTTCTGGAGAAATGATGACTGCAGATAACCCACCTGTCCCAGTAATGATGATGCAAACAGGGCCAAATCTCACGTTACGAGAACATGAGGCTCAGTCCTTGATGCAAGAACAGAAAATACAGGTTGAAGACCTTTTAGAAAATTTTGTAGACGTCTTTAAGGTTCCTATCGGACCTGCCAAGGTAGCTGCTCAGGTTAGTGAAGTTATCCCAGGGTCAAAACCTTGCCTGCAACGACCCTATACAATCTCCCCAGCAAAAGGAAAAATCATGGCTGAAAAAATTAATGAGTTACTGAGTAAAGGATACTTAGAACCATGCACCTCAGAATGGGCTGCCCCATCTCTGTTAGTCACCAAAGGTGATTCCGGACAGGAATACCATTTGGTGACAGATTTTAGGAAGCTTAATAAAGTAACCGTACCTGATGCATACCCGTTACCAAGGATTGATGATATTCTAGCCAGAGTAAGAGGAAAAGGTTTCATGTCTACTCTAGACTTAACAAATTGTTATTGGCAGATACCTATAGCAGATGAATCTAGAAAAGACTTTTCAACAACAACAAACAGGGGTTTGTTCAGGTATACCAGAATGCCTATGGGGGCTCGAAATTCTTCAGCCCATTGCCAGCGGGTGATTGAAGAGATGCTACGAAAGTTATGAAAGTTACATCTGATCCTTACCAGGACGACTTGTTGGTGACATCTGATACTTTTCAACATCACCTAGAAGATCTTGGGAAGAACCTTCAGCTGTTACGGGAACACAACTTTTACCTAAAGAGAAAGAAGTGCCATCTCTTTTAAGCAGAAGTCAAATTCCTAGGCCATTATTTGTCACAAGAAGGCATAAGGCCATGCAATGATAAAATCAAGGCCATTCTTAAGATGAAATACCCCGTAAACACGACACAAATAAAATCTTTTGTCAGCATGTAGCTGGTTTGCCAAATTCATCCCTAACCTCGCAGAAATAGCAGCTCCTTTGAACAAATTGCTGAGAAAAAAATGTACCTTATGAATTTACTCAGGAGTGTCGAGACGCTTTTGATTCACTTAAGAAAAAACTATGTGAAGCCCCAGTCTTGACAAAGCCTGATTTTGAAGAGAACTTTCACGTATACACTGATGCCAGTGGAGAAGCGATGGGAGCAGTATTGGTTCAAGGAGAAGAAGGCGAGGAAAAGGTGATTGAATATGCCTCTAAGCAATTAAGTCCGGCCCAAAAAAACTACTCAGTAATTGAACGGGAAGCACTGGCGGTGATCTGGGCTATTTCCAAGTTCAGATCATACATAGATGGGTTGCACTTCATAGTACACTCTGACCATCGACCTTTGAGATGGTTAATGTCTTTAACCATGCCATCAGGTTGCCTAGCCCGATGGGCACTGTCGGTACAACATTTCAACTTTCATATTGAATATGTACCTGGGAAATTAAATTTGGTTGCAGATTTAGTGTCTCGTCCTCCAGGGCAGTCTACTCCCGTGGTCCTCATACACCACATGCTGGTTGATGAAAAACCTTTAACAAGCGAAGAATTTCGTGATCTGCAACGAGAAGATGATGTCTGTTCAAAAATCATTAATATTCTAGAGTCCGGGCATCCTAAGGATGCCATCGAAGAGCGTATATATGCCACTAGAGGATACAGATTAATCTTAGGGATCTTATATCGTTATTTGAGTGGTCAACCTGTGACGGAACCATGACTGGTAATTCCAGGGTCTCTGGTCAAGTGAGTAATTCAATGGAATCATTCAACGGCCGAAGCAGCCCATCCAGGAATTACAGGTACCTGTTTAAAAATTCTCACAAAGTACTACTGGATAGGTATGAGACGCGATGTCGTTAAGTTTGTAGAGGCTTGTAAGGAATGTCAAACCTTCAAACCCAGTAACAATCCTATAGGGAAACTTCAAATGTCACCCTGTATACCAGAGCGATTCGAAGTTACAAGCATTGATGTGGTAGGGCCTTTACCTGAAACATTCCAGGGTTCACAATATATTTTTACCATTATGGATGTGGCTACAGGTTTTGAAATGTTTCCGGTAAAAACGGCTACTGCAGAAACCATAACAGCCCTTTTAATAAAGGAAATATTCTTATGGTACGGGGTACCCAAGGCACTAAGGTGTGACAATGGGCCTCAGTTCATTGCCAAGTATCATCCACAGGCCAATCCTGTGGAAAGAAAACACAGATCTGAAACAAAAACTTGCCATTGCAGTCCAGTACAGGCACCACACTTGGGACAGGCACTTGGCCTCCATACGATGGGGTATGAACAGCACTCCTAGCACCATCACCGGATTTCCCCCGGCTTTTCTCACGTTTGGGACAGAGACACGCCAACCACAGGATTTCTTGCTTGGCTTCCATGCATATTGCCATGATGAATCTTTCTCTAGGACCACCATGGCAGATTTTTTGAAAGAGTTGTCACTCACCTTGATAATCACCCGTGATAGTCTAGAGGTGGCCCAAGATCATGCCAGAAGACAAAATCAATATAAGACCACTCACGATTTTCGGGAGGGTGATGAGGTGTATCTTAACACCCACAAAAAAAGTTCAAAAATAAGGGGAATTACCAATAAATTGATGCCTAAATGTGAGGGCGTCTATGTCGTCAGTAAGAAATGGGGACCCACGATCTTTGAAATCTGGGATCCAGATCAAAAGAAATCCTTAGGAAAAGTACTTAGAGACGAATTGAAACACTGCCCCCAGCGCTTGCAAGAATCCGAAATACCCACCTCTCTTGTAGAGGAAACAGACAATGTTGTAGTCGAGGACCCTCCTGCAACCTCTGGGAAACTTGCCAGGATGAACCGGAATACACAGAGAGCAGAGGAAACTCACATTCGAGATGCGAGACTCAGACAGGGTCCAAGGAGAAAACCCCAGCATTACTTGTTTTTTGATTTAGGAAATCTGGAAAAACAAATACAACAATGTATGGATGAGGTAGGCCATGTTAGATACAAATCATTTTATTAGTTTGTACTGCCCTACGTTCAACAACAGTTCCCAAACACCGCTATTAATTGGAGTAAGATTCAAGCTTGCTTAACCCTTAAACACTTTAAAGAATTAGGCAAATATCAGGAGGGTTATCCTGGTGAAAACCAGGAAGAAAAAACTACGATTTACAAAGTGGCACAGGCCACACATCTGGCCAATCGGTATGGAGTACCTGAGGAATATTATCCTAGGTATATTGATCCAATATGCCCCCAAATCTATAATAATGGCGAGATTTTAGGAGAAGAAGAATTACTTAGTGAATTTTTATCTCACCACCCTGTACAAGATCCTCTGTGTATTCAATGTACCCAGTTTAGAAGAAACCTACCATTTTGTAGACAAGAAAATAATCCACGCCAAACTAAACATTTTTTTATGCAATTTTCCAGGATCATAAAAATAACTCTCCTTGTCCTATGGTCAAGTCAAATCGTCTATCAGGTTGGTGTCCATTACCACATTTCCTTAAAGACAAAGGGAACACAAAGCATCAATTTGAAAAAAAGTGTGCATAACTCTGATCAACATTCCCAGAACCCTGGTGTTGTCTTAACTAATATTTCAATGTTTATTCAGAAAACAATAAAACTTTCTCCATGCGTTATACATTACAGAAGATCAGATTACAAATGGACCGCTCGATTTATGACCATTTTGCGATCCTTTCTCTGGATAGGCTTTTCTCAAAATTCCATTTATAATCACATGATAATAAAGGTTTCTTACCAGTTCGAGTTTAGAGATCCAACAGTAACAATATTGCTTCTTTTTAGTCCACATTTTGGAACGAAAAATTACCTAAACATGTCAGATGTCTATAGCAATCCAAAAATCACTGCTTTGCAACATGGACCCATGTTGGATTTCGATTGGATGCTCTATGAAAGGTTGCAGCGAGCACAAATATTCTTCACTGATATAAATGTTCTATCACAGAATATGGAATTGGCCCAGGAACTTCTTCTTGGATGCAATAGCCAACTTGGAAAGTGTGTCGAATTCCTCACTAGACAAGTGACCCAGGCCATTTTTCACAATCCACAAGTGCCAATTCCACAAGCAAATACCAGCAATCACAACTGCATTACTGTGTCCTCTAATGCCATGACGCCACCACTAGGGGAGCCTGCAACCCTGTCCCATAAAGGAACAGTGGTGCAGGAAAAAGGCTCCACCGTGGCCCAATCTGATGTACAAAAATCGTTTTTGTCCATTGCTCATGGAGAATCTTTATTTGATAGTCTCCTAGGATCAGATGCAATCCCTAATGGTCCCTCCATCCCTCATTCCACCCCCATACAAGGTTCCAATATCCCACCTTTTTCCATCCTTATTTTATGCCGGCACCTTTTTCTACACCTATTGTCCAGCCAACCCCCAAGTGGCTGTGTTTGTTTTCCAGCCAAACTACCACTACACTGGGAATGAATTTGGTGCGTTTCCCCAACAACTGTGCAATGTCGGATAGCAATCCATACGTTTTCCCTAAGGAGACTGAACCCAACAGAGATGAGGTGGGATATTTATACTGTCATCCGATGCAATATTTTGGCAAATTAGTTCTATATCACCAGGCTCTACGTGCTATACCAGGAGTCACGGTAGCCCACATGGTAGGAAAATGTTTCTTTTGTTATCGGAACCACCTACCATGTGGTGCCCACCATTTCGATGACGCCTTTCAAGTTCCGTTTTTTTGGCGGGTACCATCGTACCTGGGATTTACTCTGGCAGAAGCCCCACCAAACCCCCTTCAAAAAATCTCCAGACAGGAGTATAGAGATATCGCCTGGGCCTACCATCACCTAGTTACTCAAACCCCAGTGCCTCAAAATGTAAGTTTATCTATTTCCCCATTCCCCAAATTAGTGGTTTTAAACCAGCATAAGATAACTAGTTGTAAAAGGGGGTATTGGGATGGGTCAAGTATGTACTTACATGTAGCCACGTCTTGTCACATCTTACGTCTATTTTCTTTTCAGATTATGATGGACTATGAAGAAATCATCAGTGCCATACAGGCCCACGTCCCAGGACACGACTACTGGCCCGAAGAAATATAAATAGTGGAATCTGGCTGAAATACAGCTTGCACCGTATTTTCTGTTACTCATGTCATGCAACCTTTTTTTATTACCTTTTTCTATTGTAATATTATGGTGTAATCACAATACATTGCCATTTATTATGTAATCATTTTGCTGTTGTGCAATCCCTATTGCACCATGTGATGCCATGATGTTCTCTTTCCTATAAAAGGCAATCTGCCCTAAAGAATATTATTCAGAATATAAACTACTTACCAAATACATGTTATCTTGCATGCTGCCTTACATTGTAAGCTGTCTTTACTTTGTAAAACAAAAAACTAAAACACGATATAGAAAGAGATTGTGAATTTGGTAATCATAAAACAACTTGTCGTACCTTTCTTAGCCTTGAAAGCTTTATTATTTGATATACAGACAAATGTGCTACGAACAACACCACCGGAATCAAAACGCGAAGAATTGACAGCGATACAGCAAAATGTGAGTAAAATTTACACTTTTGTGAACCCCCACCATGCTCATAATAGATTATTTCTTTATGATCATGATAATGGGTTATTTTTTACGGAAATGATGTGGGGCAATGCCCATAAACAAATTTTGCGATCAGAACAGTGTTAAAGTCCTGAAAATTAATGGGGCTTCCATCAATTTCTTGGGGATGTAGAAATGGATCGTGGCAACTTTCTGACTGGCTGGCCAACTCCTGACGAGTTGGCCGGGTTCCTGCTTCAACTGGCCTCCTACATTATGGGAACAGAAAGCAGACAATTGTTTATCGCTCGACTTGAGCAATTGGGCTTTTTGCCTGTGGATTCCGCCCCCAAGGTGGACTGTTTGGGGCTGGGCATTGCCACCAGTGATGGCAAGGATGCCCCTGAGGATCAAGGTGGCGCCGTGGGGGTGGCGAGGACACCACTGAGGGTCAAGGTGGCGCCATGAGGGGTGGCAAGGTGGCAAATCCCAGGGAAGAGATTATCGTGGTGAGCCCGGGACCTGGTCGGGGCTATGGTAGCAGCGATGATGACGTCATTGACTTGGATGCGGGCACTGATGACTGGGACGCCCTCCCACTCGAGCCGAGACCATTATCAGGGATCCAGGCAGCGGAACAGACAGCAAGTAATTATTCGTCAGCAGAGGGAGGCATTGGCAGGCAATGCCATCCAATGGCGAGAGGGCCAGGCGGTTTGCCCTCTACCGAGGGTTGGTCACTTGTCCCTAGGCGGCAATGGCGGAGACCCGCTGTTACAATTGCGGCGGGCGGGGCCATCTCTCGGCCCGGTGTACATTGCCGGCGACAAGAGGAGCGGCTTGCTACTCTTGCGCAGAGGAAAAGCATATTGTTTGTGATTGCCCACGACGAGGAGGGCATGACCACGGTGGACAACAGCGGCGGGAGGACGCCAGTTAATGTCGGCAGGAGGTAGAAGAACGGGATAACCGCTGCGTTTTGGATCGTCGCTGTCCAATGGCATTGTCGGGAAGAGGGAATCCAGCCCCCCGGAAGTGGGCAATAGGATCTCCAATGAAGAAGAAAAAAGGGGGATTGGGGTGTACTTTTTACTTTTTACGTGCGATTTATACTTTTTGATTTTTACTTTTAATAGCCAGGCGATTCCCGCTGGGCTTCGACTTGAGGGACCAAGTTAGAGTTCGGTGGAGGGGTGTAAGATGGTCGCCCCAAACCCACCCTGTACAAGGGTTAAGCTAAGGTATGTACAGGGTGGGCAGGTGAACTGTAAGGTCATCAGGGCAAAAGTAAGGGTCAGGTGACTGCTCCGAATTCTTGCACTGATGATGTGTGGGCGCCATCTTGGCCCAGGCTAGTTGAGTTTCAAATAGCAACCAGGTTGTTTGCAAGAAGGGCTTTGTAATCTTAACTGTGATATTCTACTTTAGTACTTGTATATAAAGTTCCAGGCAATTACTTCATGTAATAATAAATACAGGCATTTGATAAACCAGTGTGTGTTAGTCTAATTATTAGGGAAAACCTGAGTAGGGAAAAGGGGCGATTAGGGAACAATCTCCCAGCATCTGGGCTACCAACCTTACATACCATATAAAAAGATTAGCTGGTCGACCCGTGACTTCGTCCACTTAAAATTTGGGGCAAATATAGATTAAAGTTGTTTAATATGCACTTTAATTAAGTTCCTACCCGATAAATTACAATAACTCTCCTCTTAATTAACTAATCTATTTTAGTTAATTAAAAGGGGAGATTGTCATCTCCACCAACACCTGTTATAACCATATTAAATGAACAGGCATGCTCCAATGTAGAAAAAGTGTTAGATCAAAATAGCCATCAAAATAGGGTAATCAGCACCCTCTATGTATTCTAATCCTACACCTTTGCCTACATGGTGCACTTTTTTAAAATTCAGTGCTATGTAAATATTATTTCTGGTTTTAATTGCAGTAATTAACATTTTATTAAAACTAAAATGTTATATGGTTGTGTGCCTATCTGTACTTTGAAATATGGGTGAAAATGGGGTGTGGCTACTGGCAGGTGGAAATGGATCCAGAAGTAAAAGAAAAAAACAGCATTAGCTGTCCCAGGGGAGGGCCAGTTTGAATTTATAAGGATGCCATTAAGACTGAAAAATGCCCCAGCAACTTTCCAGCGGACAATGGAAATCAGTTTTGAGGGAACTGATGTAATTTTTGTCTATCTGGATGATGTGAGTTTTTAGGATGACCTTCAAGGAAAAATATAGCCCTGTGATGGTGTGCGACCTAATCCTGAAAAGATACTAACAATTCAACACTTCCCTGTACCCAAAAACATCCGTCAATTGTAAGGATTTTTTAGGGCTGGTAGGATATTATAGGAGGTGAATCCGTCAATTTGCACAGAATGCAAAATCTTCGTTAACCCTTCTAACAGTCAAAGCACCTTATAAGTGGACTGAGGATCAAGAGGCTGGGTTCCATTATTTAAAGAACAGCTTGATCTCAGAACCACCATTCAAGTATCCAAACTTTGAACAGCCTTTTATCCTCACCACAGATGCTTCTGGTTTTGCAATGGGGCAATTTTATCACAAAAAATTAAAGGGGAGTGCTTTACTATTACCTATGCAAGCCAACAACTAAATGTGGCAGAGCAGAACTATTCAACCACAGAGAGGGAGTGCCTTGCAGTCAAGTGGGCCATTAAGCACTTTCACTGCATATGGCCATATGTTCTGAATGATTGACAGATCATCAACCTCTTAAGTGGGTAATGAGTGTTAAGGATCCTACCTCAAGACTAGCCTGATGGAATTTAAAGTTACAGGCATATGACTTTGAGATTTTATAATGACTGGGTAAGCAGCAAACCATGTGGATGATTTAAATCAAATTGTAATGATAATTACACAACAGAGAGAGGATGAGCAAGATAACATTCCCTTGCTGCAAAATTTAATATTAAGAATGGACGAATTGCTGATCCTGAACTAAGTCAAATCATTGAATTTAAGACTGGAAACGAAAGCTCCCCTTATTTTTTGAATAATGATGAAGTATTATACAGAAAAGATGTGGTCACCATCTCTCTCTCTCTCAAGAAAAGAAGCATTTGAACAATTGGTAATACATGCATCTCATCAGGGTCCGTGAAGAACTGGGAGAAAGCTAAAACGAGTTTTCTTATAGAAGGGGTTGAGAAAAGATATTGAGGGCTATGTGCATAGCTGTCCAAGTTGCTTGAAAAGAAAGGGACAAGGACAATGCCATCCACCCTTGCAACCCTTGGACCCAGTCACTAGACCTTTTGAACAAATTAGTATGAACATAATAGGCCCCTTGCCACAAAGTTTAACAGGAAGAAGATATGCTTTGTTGATGATAGATCACTTAAAACCCGGTATGTGGAAGTCTTTGCTTTTAAAGATATAAATTACATGCACACTAGCCAAAGTATTATCTGCAAGGATTATAATATGTGTGTCCAAAACATCTTTTAACTGATAGAGGGACAAATTTTGTTGTTCAACTAATAAAGAATGTATGTTAATTGTTTGGTGCAAAACAAATACAAACCACAGCTAATCCCCCACAGGCTAACGGTGCAACCGAAAGGTTTAATCAAACCTTGGCTAACTCCTTATTCCACTATGTCTAAGAAAGTCTGAAAGATTAGGATACCCTATGTGGTGTTTGCATATAACACCATTCCCATACTGGTACAGGTGAAACACTCTTTTTCTTAATGTATGGGAGGGATTTAGAAGTAACCATGGCTGATATTCTAACACCTTGAAAGCTCCCCTATGTCTTGGATAAGAACTGAGGAGGAAGTACTAGTAAGATAATGGCTTGCTCATACCGAAGCTCAAGCTCAACTGGAAAAATCATTTGCACAAATAAAAATCAGCTATGATAAGGGTACAAAGTGTCCAAATTTTAAGATCAGTGATGTCGGGTATTAAAAGGAAGGCCAGGCAAAGCCAGGTTGAGAAAGAAAACTGGGTTCTTAGGTGGAATGGTCCCTACATTACTACTAAGCATACAGACCCGGTGAATTATAAGATCAATACAAAAAAGGAAAATTGCTGAGAGCACATGTTAGTTGCCTTATGAAAGGGGAGTTATGCACCCAGGAAACTACCTGTTTGGTTGCCGATAGACCATCAGGTGGTTTAGTTAAACCTAATTGGAATGCCCAAGATGTTAATGCTGGGTTAACTCAGGATGAACAGCCAGCTGGTGGAATGGATGATGTGCTAAATAACCCCCTGGTGACCCCCCCATAATCGCCAAGATGAAATATATGTAGAAATAGTGTCATGTATGTAAATGTGTGCAACAACAGAGGGAAAGAAGATTTAGCCCATTCATTTTCCACTACTTTCATCATCAGTGGAGGATTTGAATAGTTCAATAACGAATAGAAAATACATTGCACATTGATATTGTTTCAATCTTAATTTTAGAAAATAAATTTAAAGTTTTATGATTATTGTTGCCGTCGAGAATCTTCTGACACGAATCTAATTGGGGGGTTGGGATTTAACTTTATTTGAAAAAGGGCGATTGTAGGCCTATGGATTTCAGCTTGAGCTTGCCCGTATGCGCACGCAACTGCATAACGCACACACGTGTTGTTTAAATTTAAGGAAATTAGAATTTTTGAGTTTAGTTTTGGATTTAACATGGAAGAACGAGGACGTTATATCAAAAGTAGAAATGTTTTCGGTTATATAATTTAACTTAAAATCAACAAAAATAAATGCATGTAATACGTGATTTTAGCATAAGTATGTTTCAAAATAAAATGTGTTTTTAAAGTGTGTGAAGGATGTAAATTAAAGTAATCAAGATACAGTCCTCTTATAAGAAATAGCCTGTGCCAAGAATCAGGAATTATACAATTATGTTTACTAATAAAATTGAGATTAATATCCATTTTTATATTTTCTATCTGCACTGGTCCTATTGCAAATTACAATATGCAATGCAATGCAACACTAAAGTTGATGTATATAAGAAAATAAATATTGAAACAGCAATTGGATGCTAATTAAACACTACTATAAAGTATGTTAGCAATTAAGATGTAATCTAACAGCATATAAAATTCATTTACTTACATTTCATGTTGAATATGTAATACAACTCCTCTGTGATTTTCCATAACATGTAGGTTTTCAAACAATTTTGTCCAGTAACAACTGCATGCAAGGTGATAGGTGTCACTCGAAAAACTGAATTTGCTTTAAAAAATAAAAATTACATCTTTTTTTAAAATAGATGCATACACTCATTTTCCAAAAAAAATGCAACATGCTTCAATTATCTCTCATATCAAAAGTTGCATTTGTATTCAGATATAGGATAGATGTCAGTTTATATAATTACTTAACATATAAGTTGATAAGCAATATATAACAAGTTGGAAGTTTTAATTCCCTTACAACAGCAAACTAAAGATGTCATCAATAAAAACATGAAGGACCAAGGATTATTTTATTAATGGTAGTTGTACATTCCTGTTTTCTCATATCAGTGGACAGTATCTTGTTTAGGTTATGCTTAAACCGCTTTTCCCACTCTTGTTCTTGAAATCTCGTAATGCTTTATTACTTTTGGAAAAACACTTATTTTAGACAAATATTCAACCTGAAATCGCGTTACAATCACTTACTGCTATAATTTCAAATTAAATTAAAAACTGAATATTTGCTGCACTGTTTTGTACATAACGTCCACACTTGTCTTCATTCCAATTTCTGCTTTCAAAAACCCAGCACATGTATGCACGCACATGCGCACACTATTAAAGGCACATGCACGTGCCAGTTGCTAGCAACCATTTTGACAATTTAAATCTAAGCCTCCTAATCTTCTTTCATTAATAACCAAACGAATTCTCGATGGCAACAGTAGTCACACATGCAACTTTTTTTTTTAAAAATATTAAATCATCATTTTTTAGATCATAATTTATTTTCAATCCAATAAAATTCATTTTTTAAAGAATGTCATTTTGCAAATTAAGTGTTTAAAAAAAACTTAAAGCAATAATCATATCTAGGCAATGCACATCTTTGACACAATACAAGAATCAACCATTTTCTCTATATAAAAAGCATCCAGTTATCACTAGGTTTTAACAGTGCAATGGTAGGTATAATGCTATCAACCATCTTTGTACAAAAATGACAGCAACTACAACAAATGTTAATAGTTTTATTATTTCCATTGAAAATGAAATGCTTTATGTTCACCATGCTATATTTTCTGAAAGCATGATGTGTATAACACAAAATTACTGTCCAATGCACTATGTGGAAGTAATGACAATACTAATTGCATTCATTATGGATGCAACAACTATAAATAGTAGCCAATATGTAAGGTCTCATTTTTGCTAACTTCCTGACTGACAATAGCCTTCAAGGTTTTGTGCTGAGCAGTGTGGACAATGAATAGTTTGTTATCAACATTAAATGTATTTTTCAAAATTTCAAATATGCTTCTTGCAATTTATTTTGTAATTGCTTTGCAAATAAATGTTTTCATTTGTGCTCTTTCTTATTGTTTTCTTTAAAGATAAAATTACATAAATTAATATCTTCAAGTTATCAGGAAAGCCAACAATAACCCCATTAAATAGTAGAATTCCAAATTTGATCATTAAAACTTTTACATATACCCTGTAAAGTGAATGTAAAATGTATTTATTTTAATTCAGTCATACAATTGCAATGATAATATTCATTCTTGAATACACTTTTGGACATCATCTGGGGTGAAATTAAGATCACCTATAAGCTCTTCAATGATAAGCTTACTTGGACATGTCTCCCAAATCAGTGCAAATATTAGATGTTTTCAATTTTTGGAATCAAGATACAGCTAGATAGAATTTATAATTCAGGTTATGTAGTTTGACATTGTTCTGATGGCAGTGAAATGAAAGTAGTCTTGGCTTGAAGTATTACATTTATTTCCACTTCTTGCTTTACGGTTGAATTGCACAGAACAATAAACTTTGACAAGATTGGCAAAGCTTTTTATAATAAAGAGCACTAATAAGAGCAATAATTTAAAGGTACTTGACAATTATAACTATTGCTTACCTTGGGTTTTAAGAAGTTATTAATGCCTTCTCAACAACTGAGCAAATCCTTGCTCAAATCCCTAGGGTTGAGAAGAGAAATTAAATATCTCATAGCAAAGACAACCATCATAGTAGTTGTCTATAATTCCTGCTGTTAACAGCAGACCTTGCATGCCAGCACTAGATCTGAGTTTTAACTCAACATAGTGATCTGTTGGTATATTTGAAACCTTTTTTTAATTAATGAATGTATGTATAAAATTAAATTCAGGATATAATACATGACTTTCTTGTTCAAGAATGTCAAGACCTGCTGATCAGTGGTGCTTTGCTTGCAGAATGGATTCTTGCTTAACAATGATTTCAATGCCATTTTAAGTTTTTGATGGTTGCAACTCATTTACTCATATTTACGTTTTTTTTTCTGAGTAGACATTAAACTTTAACTATAAATAATCTCTGCTGTTTATTTAGGCTGTCGCATTCAACAAAAATCTAACATGAACAATCCATCTATTTCATAAAAATAGGTTTTTTGGAATATCAGCAATATTCAAAATGACTATGCAATATATTATAGAAAGCATTAATGTCATTCACAATAGAATGACAGCCATGACAGACAAACATCAAAGTCCAAACTAAGGATCGACCAAAAAAAGCAAAACTTGTGAATACTCTTAACACTGATTTGGCAACCTGGTTAGAGGCTGGGAAAAAGCCTCTGAAAGAACCCAACACTGGCATTTACACTTCACTGTATAATTGACAATTGGAGGGAAAGTGGTCAATTTGATTTAATAAGAACAATGAGAATCAGAAGTGGTATTTGGATATTTTTCAACTGGGCTGATAGTGACCAACATTACTGAGGTGCTACTTGCTGAACTGAATAACATACCCAATCAGTTGCTGACATTATGATATAACTTTAAAATAAATACCATCTTTTTTTGAAATTTAGCTTTCCTTGTATTCTTGGGTAATGGTTATATTTTTATGAAATAAAATGGATAAATGTAATTTTTGTGAACAACAGTTTGCTGACAGTCAAAAGTTTATACAGCCATGTTGTCCGTATCCACATGCTCAATATGGACATTCCCACATATTTTGTATGCTGATTATTTTCATAATCAGCTTCAGACATGTCTCGGAACAAACTATGCACTTTTCAAATGGTAGCAATCCAGATCTTAGTCGTAGTGCTTCTGGTGTTCTTTGCTTAAGATCAACCAATAAATAAGTATGGGGATCTTTAGTAGCCTCATGATAAGCCTCACCTAAACATTCAGGATTTTGTGGATACAGTTGACGGCCAAGGGCATTGATTTAAGAAGGATCACGAGGGTTTTTAAACAAGAACATGCAATGTGCATTATAGTTCGGCTTTCTTTAACTTTTGGAAATATGTTTTGCAAAATATAAATTACACTTAGATTTCTGTGATGGGAACCCTTGGTAAACAAATCTGTAAGCCAATTATCATCCTCTGATTCGAACATCAAGTCATCTATTCTGAGCAAATTATATTGTAGAGGCTGAAAACTTTCGTACATGTCCTCAGGTAGGCCTCGAATAAATTCAATGGGTGGCTTTACTGATTTTACCATTTCAGAGTAAGCCAATTGATTTGCTCCGTAGCACCAGAACTTTTCCCAGGTTCAGTGGGAACGTTTTAAGATGGGGGAGCACATATTGCCAGTTAGGAATCTGGCTCGATAGATGGCAGCACATACCAGGTGACAGGTGCAGACAGCTCCTGGTAGCTGCAATGGAACGCCATTTGTGCTTATCAAATTTTGGAAAGGTAGAAACCTCAAGGACAACAGGTTGAGTGCGTTAGAAGCCTGTGATGGATTAGTCCATTATTAAATGAAAAAAGCGTTTTTAAACGGTTGAAAAAAGAAAAAGAAGGAGCTGGAAAGAAAAATTCTGTTTTTTTTTTTGCACTATTACTGGGCACAATTTACATTTTATCGTCAAAAATCGTTTATTTTATCTTGAATTTGTGATAACAACGGAAAACAATATACACAATTTCAAAGCAGTCCATAAAACCATTTTCAAACGAAAAAAGATTTCCACTTGATAAAAATGCATTTGTTAACATGGTAAGTGGCTGAACTGCAGGCCTGATGAACTGCTTATCGTGTCAATAAATGGATTTCTATCAAGGGAAATTTTTATTTTAATTTTAAAACAGGTTTTATGGTTGGCTTTAAAATTTGTATAGTTGTTGTCCGTTGCTATCAAGAATTCACGGTAACATTAACAACATTTTTGACACTAAAAATAAACTGCATTTGCGCATGTCTAGTATTTTAGCAAAAGTTGTGGTTCACCACATTATAGACGCCATCTTTTTATGCATGCAAGTGGGGGAACGATATTCAGCATATTATGAAAACATTTTAATACATATCGGTATTATAATAAAATAAGGAAATATGAGAAAAATGAATTGGATAGCATTAGTAAAATGCTAATGTTATCCAATGTATTTTTCTCACATTTCCATATTTAACTATTCGTGCAATTTTAAAATTATATCGCCAACTGCTGATCCAGCTGGGGCGGGAGGTAGGGGGCATAGCCCCTCAAATTGATGAGGGTTTTCACATCATAATTCATACTTGCTGGATTATATCGCATTTTTGGAAAAAATTCCGGAAAAACAATACGAATTTTGAGAAAATTATTTTTCAAATTTTTGGAAAAAATTCAGGAAAAACAATAAAAATTTTGAAAATATATCACATTATTTTGAAAAAATTTGGGGGAAACAATACAAATTATGTTCAAAATATATCACATTATTTTGAAAAAATTCGGGGAAAACAATACGAATTTTGAAATAAATATATTACAGTTTTTTGGAAAAAATTCTCAAAAAGCAATACGAATTTTGAGAAAACTATTGGCCTATCAAATTTTTGGAAAGAATTCTCGGAAAGCAATACAAATTTTGAGAAAAACATCAAAAAATTTGCAAAAATAATCACATTTTTGGAAAAAATTCTGGAAAAGGAATACAAATTTTGAGAAAACTATTGGCATATCAATGTTTTGGAAAGAATTCTGGGAAAGCAATACAAATTTTGAGAAAAAAATAAAGAAAATTCTGAAAAAAATTAAACAATTTTGGGGGGAAAAACCACAAATTTTGAACAGAACATTTAAAATTTTGCAACATATAACAGCAGTAATTTAAGAAAAAAATAACTTTTAAAAAAAATAACAAAAATTAAAAAAAAAAATATCACACATTTTTTAAAAACATAAGGAACATTTTGAAAGAAAACAAAAACTTTGCAAAAAAAAATCACAAATTTGTAGGAAAAAAGAGTGCAAATTTTGAAAAAAATATCGCCATTTTGGGGGAGAAAAATACCACAATTTTTTTGGAAAAAAATATTTACATAATACCAAAATTTGCAATATTTTTTTTTCAAAACCTGTGATATTGTTTTTTAATCTGCGTATTTGCAAACTGCGTTTTTCGAAATTCCTTTTTTTCCGAAATGTGGGTTTTTGCAAAATTGCGTAATTTAAAAATTGCATTTTTGCAAAATTTACGTTTTTGCAAAATCTGCCGTTTTTTCGAAAACTGTATCTTTGCAAAATCTGCCGGTTTTTCGAAAACTGCATTTTTGCAAAAACTATTTGTTTGCAAAATCTGTATTTTTTGAAAATCTGTGTTTTTCCGAAAACCGATTTTTTTAAATCAGCGGTTTTTTCGAAAATTTGCAAAATCAGCGTATTTTTTCAAAAACTGATTTTTAGCAAAATCAACTTTTTTTTCAAAAACTGATTTAGTGCAAAATCAACGTGTTTTCTTTTCGAAAACTGATTTAGTGCAAAATCAACGTGTTTTTTTTTCGAAAACTGTCTTTTTAAAAATTCTGCGTTATTTTAAGTTAAATACTCTTTTGTTTTTTGCAAAATCTGTGGATTTTTTTTCTAAAACTGCCTTTTTACAAAATCTGCGTTATTTCGAAAACTTTTTGTTTGCAAAATCTGCCGTTTATTCGAAAACTGAATTTTTGCCAAACTTGCATGTTTCGAAAATTGATTTTTTTTTGCAAAATCTGTACGTTTGCAAAATCTGCGTTTTTACGAAATCTGCATTTTTCAAAATTAAATTTTGCAAAAATTGCGTTTTTGCTAAATTTGCGTTTTATCGAAATCTTAGTTTTTGCAAAATGTGGATTTTTGCAAAATCTGCATTTTTTTCGAATTATGCATTTTTTCAAATTCTGTGCTATATATTTCCAAAACTTGTATTCTGTTTCCAAAAAGGCATTGGTTACATGTAAGCCAATGCATTTTTCAAGGTTAGCACTTGCAATGCACATGCAAAGTTTCAAAACAATCCATTCAATACTTTTCTCGTAATGGAATAATTACGAGTGAGAAGAATGAATTGTGTACCTTGTAACAGAGAATTGGCTACTTGTTATCCAATGCATTTTCCTCACTCACAATTATGAATTATTTTTCAACTACTGTAATTCTTCCTGGACTTACTAAACGGACTAAGAGAAATTTGAGTAATGACATGCTGCTGCTCCCCTCCCCCTCCTCGTCCGGAAAAATGGCTTATACTTTGTTCTTTTAAAGGGAAAGTCTCACTTTACCTCAAGCATTTTTTAATTAAAAGAGTGGTTAAAAATAAGACTATTGATGAAATTGAAATTGATTTATTATTTGCCATTCAATAGTTATTATTATTAATTTTCAAACATGCCAATGTGGACAAAAATCTCGATTGTCGATAGTAGCCATGTTTAGAAGTAATTTTGTAGTTATTTTGTCAAAGTGTGCATGCGCACATTCTAGTATTAAACCTGCTGGCAAGCACGCCCGCCCAAGAGTTGTGATTGGCTGCGACCACCATGGCGGGAAACCCACATTTAAAACCCGTGCTCTGATTGGCTGTGGCCGCCACGTTCAGCAGGGGAAGCACAAAACTATTCCATAGCAATAAACTGATACCAATTTGAACACTGTTAGCAGCGCCATGCATAACTGCGGCATAACTCAATGCTAGAAAATGGCGGCAATCTTTGTTTTGAAAACATCTTAATTTCTGAATTATGGTATGCATACACAAACTATTTAATACTACTATACTTATTTATCATATATGACCTTTACTTTAATATTAACTTGTCACAAAGTGAGACTGTCCCTTTAATTTTAAGTAATACATTTTTAATTTTTGTCAGATGCACAAGTAGGCTCAATAGTAAATTATTTAGTTTGAAATCAACCGCCATTTTCCCTCTTTTAGCATCACACTTCAAGCCAGACAGTGGTGAAATGTTTGTAATTGGCCAGACAAAATGGCCACCATTTCTCCCCCTCTTGTTATTGTATTGCCATGGCAATGCGTCCTTCATTCCAGACAAAAGTAGTATGGCGTATAGCGTGCCATAATTTTAGCGAGTGGTGCTAGTGCATGGAGGCAATTTTGAAGTTTTTTCTCGAATTCAAAAGTGCCGATATGCAAGCCTTATTTTTAAAATAAATAATCATGTTACAGCTAAAAAAATACCATAATATAGCTGAATTAAATACCTAGTACCCCTACTTTGTCCCATTAAAAAATAAACAATAGATATTTTATAATAAATTTTTTTCTGATAGGTTGTTGATTTTTACTTTTTTCAATTTATTTTTTTTTGTTAATTAAAATAAATTTTAATTTATAGAATGAAAAGTAGGGGTCCTAGCAAATATTTTTGTCTACATTTTGGTATTTTTATTTTATTTTTGGCACAAGCGGTTCAAAAAATATCGAGGACAACAAGTCTCTATGGGCGATTAACATAGGTGAAGCCCACCCTTAAAGTGTTGATGCCATATTTGGATCATGATACTGGCAACCAAAAATCACCACACTAACTGAACTTTTTACGTTCTGCACTTAAGAAGAGCCCAAAATGCCTGAGCAAATTTTGCAACAACCGACAATTACACCTATTGAAGCTAAAAGAACAGCAGTGCCTCGTCACCGCCTGAGCCTTCGTAAAACCAGGGAACAACCAGCTATTGGTACCTGTGAAAGGGGTGACAAGGAAATATGCATTTTTTAAATAAAATAATTGGTTTGCACCAAGAACTTTTTGCGTGTGTTTTCATTTGGTTGTGCTTTTAATTGCATGATAATTTTTAATTTATGTTTGTCGAGTGCCAGTGGTTTAGAGGAATATTCTAAGGTTTAGTAAATTATTTAATTGTACATTTTGGAAACTTATAATAGGTTCAAATTATTCAAATCCGATGCAAATAGGGAAAATAGTTAGTAATGAAATTTTGGAATAGAAACTAGAAAAATACAGATTTTGGGTGAAATTTAGAAAATTAAATTACATGTATCAGGTAATAATTTATACAAATACGAAAACAGGAAATTAACAGGACAATAGGTCGAGATTTTAGTGTAGATCCAGACCGCCAGTTCTAAATTATTAAAAATCTGAGATTTGAGAGCCTGAAAATTATGAGTGACATACCCTGAGTTGGGATAGTCAATTGCGGTGGATTCACGAAAATCTTTGGATTCATTTTTGTTCCTATGAGGCCAATAGAATTTAATACAATAGAAAATTCAGAAAACATAAATTTGAATTCCCACCATTTTGGCCAAAATCACTTTTACGGTACATGGGGGCCATCCATGGGGGATTAAAGCAACTAAAGTTAAGAGGATGAGCTACCGTATATTTAAGCCATCCCAATCAATTTAAATGGCTACTGTCTTTTAATTATAAACCAATTAACGATGATTACGTATAAAATTTAAATAATTAAAGGGTTACGATGTTTTTATTAGGGAAATCACCTACCATGACAGTTTTAACAAGTTAAATTTTAATATACGAAATCCCATTAGTAATAAATCAAACCTGGGGGTGGGCAATAAAAATCGAGCAGAAAAACAATATTTGATGGATGAGCCCGATGGAATTTTGGGTAAATCTGATTAGTTCACGTTAATTGATAGGGTTAATTGAAAATTAAGGTGGGGCAAAGTAAATAAAAAGGCTTTGCAAGGCCAGAATAGGGGCAATGAAAATGAATAAAATAATGAATAATAATAATAATTAAATGAAATCGCGGAGAATGAAATCTTGAGAACAAAATCACGGAAAGAATTGTATTGGTGAGGTGAGAGTGGGAATCGGAAAACAGTGTTGAGATCGATCAGAGTTAAGTAAAAATAATTTTTGCGGAATATTTTTAAAATTCAGTGAAATTTTTGCCAAAGTTTTGGTACCAATTTAAGCAACCAAAGGAAAGACTGAAGGAACATAAAGAAAGCTAAGTACCATGAAAATTTGTAGAATTTATAACATTTAAAGTAGATAGAGAAAATTCCAGTGGGACAAGGGAAAACATGAGAAAAAAATGGAAAAAAGAATCTGAAAAAACAGAATGGATTTAAATAAGTGGATGAAAAAGAAAGTAAAGATGAAAACAATAGGTCAGAAAAAGAAAAATTCAGGTCACAAAAGAAGTAGTTTTTAGGGAAAAATCCAGGAAGCCACTGTCACTGAAAATGTGTGAAATTGAGTTACTAAAATGCTAAAATAATTTTTGTCTTGTTAAATGTGAAGTTTCATTTTGCGAGCGTGAGTTTTTGATTGTTTCTAATTTGTGTGGGAAAAATCCAAATAGGACTGACACAAAATTGTATATAATTCATACAATTAAAGTGTGATTTTAATGATTACAAATTTTGTTTTTTGAATATTTAATTTTAGTTGAAATATTTAGTGCCGTTAGGGAACTTAACAAAATAAAAGTTAGCGAGAAAAAAGGAGAATGGTCGAACAAAATTTAGAGAGTTTTTTTTTGAGAAAATAGGTAAATTTTGAAGATGAGCATGATTATAAAAAATACTAAATCGGATTTCAAGGAACCGTCGGATTCACAGAATTTGCTAAGCTCCATGGTAAAAATAATATGAGAATTTTCCAAGTTGATTTTCTTACCAGAATTCAGCTATCATGGAAAAGGCTTAACCCTATGGTTTTGGAAAAGACTACAACCAGCTGACAAGCCGTGCTTGGAAGTTATTGATTGGGACACATTGAATGAAAATGTTTTCCGGGGTAATAAACTAGACAATCTTGAAATTAGCATTGATTAACCTTATGATGGACATTTAGCCAAAGTATTATACTATAGCTGTATGCATAATAAGCCCTCTCAATGTGACCATGACTTTTGCCTGGATCCTTTGATAACACTTGAAGAATATAAGGCTTCAACATGATATGGCATTTAAAGTGATTTCATCGGATATCTTGTTTCGTCGCTGATCAGATATGGCTTTTTTGGCAATGGATCCTCCACCCAACCCACTGGAAGTGAAATTTATGCAAATGCATGTAGAACAGAACTCACTTGATGCAAATTGTTCCGTTGAAATTTTGGCATGTGTTGATTTACTGAATCGTGTAACCCCTGCAGCTAAATTTTATGCTGCACCAGTGTAATCAAATGCAGAAAATAAATGTTTGTACTCTGCTAAATCATGAGTTTGTTTTAATTATAAGTTTGCTATTTTGTAGTTTTCTTTTTCATTTGTGTTTTCATTTAGAAATGAATAACATCAGCGGATCTGAGGAATATGAGTTTGCACCAGAATTACAACACCCATTTACAGCTATGGTATGTGGGGCGGTGCAAAGTGGAAAGACTTTTTTTGTGCAAAAATTACTGGAAAACAACCAAATCATTATTCAATCCAAGCCTAATCTTATTGTATTGGAACCTATTTTGAACCCACTCTACAGAAATTAGGAGAAATCATCGATAGGTATTTTTTCAATGGTCTGGTGCAACCTACTTTTTATTGCTTTTGCCTGTTAGAGAAATGGCAACAAATGTTAATATAAGAAAAGAAAAGGTCACGTCCATGTTGACTTTGATGTCCAATTTAAAAAGGGGGAAAATGTTAACTTGACATTTTATGGCCTAATTCCCAGGGAGGGTCTCAACATCTGGAGACAATTAATGACCTGGATGATAGACCCTGGGAACAATTTCACTACCCTTAGAAGCCAAAGAATGGTCAAGCCTGTAGGATTGACCTCTTTAAGTAAACATTCTCTGAAAATCTTTCGAAAACCAAGTAATCTGAACTGTTTTAGGGATCAAAATTTTTTGAATCCCAACCCTTGCCAAAACAAAAGATATTTTCGTTTTTGACAAATTTTATACATATATTTTCAATACCCTGCTGAAAGTTCTTATAGAAACCAATAGACTTATACATATAAGTTTGTATAAGAATGTATTGGTTTCTATTGGAATAGATGAGTTTTAATTGGTATTGTATAAGATTGCCATACAGTACTTATAAGTTTCTATCAGAACCCCTAAAAGTCAATGGTAGACTTTATACAGACCAATATGCAGATTCAATCAGTGAATAAGTGACTTATACAGACGAATATGCAGATTCAATCAGTGAATGAGTGACTTATATAAAGACTTATAGGAATATTTGAATTTGGCAGTTACTTATGACAGTTGAGACAACACATGACTCACTTAAGGTGTTGGTTGTTTGTCTGCACAAGTTAACACTGTCTAGATGCAATTATTGGCAGTGAGGCCTACATCAGTCTATAATTACAATTTATTAAAGTCGGATATTGGGCGGAATTAAACATATGCTCCTGTAAGTTAATTAATTAACATATGCAATTAAAATTGTTAGTTAATTATCGCTGAATGTACTTTTCCCTGATGCATGCTGGGGTGATACGATCACGTCTCAAATTGTTACTACATGCAGGTTTCATACTGGTCAAAAAAATTTGAGGGATTTCGTCAGAAAAAGTCAGGAAAAACATTTTGATTAGGGAAAATCAGGGAAAAGTATATTTGGTCAGGGAAAATCAGGTTAAACTATTTTTGGTCATGAAAAATATTGAGAAACGATTTTTTGGTGTGAAAATTTTAGGGAAAGTATTTTTGGTCAGTAAAAATGGGGTGAAAAAAATGGGGTATTTTTTGTAATGAAATATTTTGGGAAAACGATTTTTGGTCTTGAAAAATTGGGGGGAAACGATTTTTTATCATGAAAAATTTGGGAGAAACGATTTTTGGTCATGAAAAATTGGGGAAAAGTATTTTTGGTCAGTAAAAATTGGGGGGAAATTATTATTGGTCAGTAATAATTGTGGGAAACTATTTTTTGGCATGAAAAATTAGGGGGAACGATTTTTACTAATAAAATTTTGCGGAAACTATTAATAGTCTGAAAAATTGGAGGAAACGATTTTTGGTCAGGGAAAATGGGGGGAAACGATTGCATGCCTTCAATTAGTATTTCCTTGGGTTAACTAATGTTAACTGATGTTGACTTCAATTCAATTATACTCACGTCGTCAGTACCTTATGATCAGCACATCATGAATTATCTTTTTAATTATGTACTAATTATATGCATGTTTTGCACTGATTGCAGCAATTGGACCAATTAGCCTATAGACATATTACTGATATGCCAATCGACTAACTAGCCTATAGGCATATTACCAATATGCCAATATGCCAATTGGCATACTGACTAATACACCAATAAGCTAATTGACTGGTAGGCTTTGGCCCAAAAAACTTATTGGCTTATATGCTGATAATAAAAACCTGATACACTTATAAATTGTATTAGTTTTATTAGTCTATAAGTCTATCAGAACTTTCAGCAGGGTATTCACCTTGAAAATAAGTCCATGGAGCACCCTGAACTTGAATTTGATGGAGGGAAATGGGCAATTTTGTGTGCTTACCATTAATCAAGCCTTTTGGAGAGCCCAACAAATGCTGTTGACCACCTGGATTTAGGACCTTCAGGTAGACTGGACGAATATGTCCTGAGAGGAACTTGTAAGTACTTGGCTGCTCTTAATCGCCAGTTAATATAAGCTTACCCGGATCCACCTCTGGGGTTAGCAATGTCGGAGAAAACTTCACATATATCTCCTACTGACCTAGTGGCATCTGGAACGGCCCACTTTGTTCAGCTGATGCCATTTTAAAGAGATGCTACACTTATATTTGCCTCACCACGTGGTGGGGATTTTTGTACAGAGACCCCACTGGACATTCAGGTGGGGTAAGAAGTAGTGTCTACGGAGGCCCACAATACTCGACTAGTAGACACTCATCATTTCGAATCGGCTATGGAAACCCTTTAGGTCTCTTGAGGGGACAAAAACCTCTCTTGAGTTCTACGGAGTCCCTATTAGTATCACCAGTCAAACACTCCACCTTGATCAAAGTGCAAATGCCAAAAGGGTTACAGCCTCCTACTGAAATGTCCGATTTTCAATCATCCTTGGCGGGGACGTCCCTAGTGATAGAAGAAATGCCTGATAAAAAGGTGGAGTTGGTAGTCCTCAGTGGGGAGGAGAGCGATCATTGATTGTATAAAAACTCCGTAAAGGCGGATAAGCAGGAAAATATTTCACATAAGGTGAACTCAAAGAAGACCCACAAAACCTGACCAGCAGAAATTCAAGCAAGAATACGCCCCCCGCACCCTCCCACGTCAAGTGAAGGAGCCGTTGGGGGCCCGATCGAGTGTACTCGATTGTACCCTCATGGAGGATGGGGGATGGAATGAATATACACCTCCATCCTCAGGTGGTTAACCAGATGACCTAAGAGCCATCCCCGACCAGTTAGGATGTAGTCGGAATGAAGGAAGAAGTAAATCTCGAGACAAAGGTAGCTATGGGAACCATATGCCTGTACTCAAGCCCCTTGCCAGACCAGCTACTGGAGTGAACCTCCCTCTGCCAGGACCACTCTAGGTAGATTGCGCGCTATAAGCCGGGACCTCAGTACCGCCCCAGCACCAGTCACCTGGCTTTAGGCATCTCGCATACCCTCTCAACAAAAGGACAATGCCATCCTTCATCCAAACAACGAAGAATTCGTCAGTGGGCTCAAGGATGGAGCAACGGAGGGCGATTCCTAGTGCGCCTGCATGAGTACATTATGCCGGATAGTTGGAACAAAGATGGGCCTGCCTGATGGCATCTCACAATACATATTTAGTGGTACAAACGCACAAACAAATCTCAATAACACAAGTTCACTTTCCTTGAAAATTATCACAAACTCTGCACGAATTCCGATGGAAACTGAAGAACACAGCCAACTTGTATCTGTGCAATTTTGAAATGAACTTTTAAATTTTGCAACTGTTTTTCACCTATCTTGCCACTGGTGGATTACCCCTGACATCATCAGGGCTAAATTACGTCACACAGGCAATAAAGTTTTCATTACGTCACTAGTCACGTAATACCCACCCCCTCTCCCAGCAACTTTTTTATTCCTGTAATTTTTCCTTAAACTTCTCAATACCTGATCAACTAGTGGTTTCTACTTTTTCTGTGCTATAGTCATTGCGCAAATCAATGCACATGGATTACGGTTACATGTGTTCCAGCGATTCCGATTATAGTACTACAACAGTGATGTCCGCACATTCGCTACATCTTCTTTCATCTTCTTTGTCTTCAGATGATCCATGAAGGATTCCTCGTGTCCACCATAGAGAATTTGATGAATGACATCGAAAGTGATGATGCGGAGGACATAATTATTGAGCAGCCTGACGCTCCAGTGTCCGAAGCCATCATGCTTGACAGTCTAGCTGATGGCAAAGATTACCGGGACATTCACTTGTGGAATCATCCAGAGATCGGACTAAGGATTTTTGGCATGCGATCCGTTGGCACTGCAGAAATTGTGTGGACAGTGCACCAATATGTATTCAATATTGAGCCCGAATCAGGAACTTTGGTATACAACTATGAAATTCGGGCTGCCTTTGACAATCTGGAAGATTATTTGGACTTTCGAACAAGTGCAAAGTCATGATGTAAGTAATTTTCCATTTTGTTTTTATTTGTAATACATTAAGTGTAGATATTATAACAATAATTTATAACTTTTTTCAGGGTTTACAATAAAGAATGCATGATTTGCATTTTTTTTAAAATTTTGTATTTAGTTTACCTGTATTTAGCTATAATAAACATTTTTTAAAGTATATTAACTCTCTGACTCGTTTAACTCTTTTCTTTTAAGTATATTTACTCTCTGACTTGTGTAACTCTTTTTGTGTGTGTGTTTTGTTTTGCTGTTTCCAGACGTGTCCAAAGGCTTGCACCAGACATGCGCAACGGGTTCCCCCACAGGTATGTATTTTTCTGTTTTTTATCATTTATTTTTACTGCTAATTTTACAATTTATTGCTTATTATATACTCTGTCCAACCTCAAGAAGGAAAATAACCAGTGCCCTCCTTTGACATATAAGAGACTTAAAAACCTACGTACTATAAGGGTCGAAATGTACACTCTTTTCACATATATAAGAAGGGTAAAGTGCTGCAAAGCATGCAGGCATGAAGCCTAATATCACATGCCTGCATGCTTCGCAGCACTTCACCCTTCTTATGTATGTGAGAAGAGTGCACATTTGGACCCCCATAGTAAGTTGGCTTTTAAGTCTCTTATGGGTCAAATGAGGGCACTGGTTATTTTCCTTCTTGAGGTTGGACAGAGTATAGCACTTATTCATTAAGTGCTATAATAACTATTGCACGATCTGTGCAGAAGTTAGGGAAGGAAGGGGGCAGGGGTGACCACACACAGCTACCTGTCATGATTGGGGGTAAACCCCCACCCAACCCCAGAACCATGACCCCCTACCCAGCATAAAAAACTTATTTAAAACCATAAAATCCAATATGGGAAATACTGGTTTAAGGGTGCGTTGGAGTAATGTTAAAGGCCCATAGAGATTTTACGGGATCAAGAACTTAAGAACCAAATAAGCTATAAGTAAAACAAAAATACCAAAATGTAGAGAATTATTTAAACTAGGGCATATGCTTTGTCTAATTTGTGAAAAAAAATTATTTCATTTAAAAAAAATAAAATCTCATCACAGTCAACTTTGAAATTTCCACCTTCCCTCAGAAAAAAAATTGTAAAAAAAATCACTTTGTTTTTGGAAAGGAGACAAAGCATACGCCCTATGGGAATAAATTATCTACATTTTGGTATATTTCATTAATCTGTACGATGTTTAGTTTATTTATTCTTTGTCCTGTAAAATCTACTTTTTGAATTCGCAAAATTTTTCAATTTTCGCTCCAGCCGCTATCGCCGCCTTCTGAGCAACTTCGTGCATTCATGGCACGCCAATTCCCCCTTACCACAGTCATGAGAGACGCTTGTTATGTTTCCATGGTAACAATAAACAGAGGGGGATACAGCCGCTGATTCGAGCACAAAAAAACCAGTTTCTCTCAACTTGAAAACTAGGTCAGCTCGTATGGGAGACAAAATTTTAAATTTGTATTTACCGGTATTTGTCAAAAATAAAAAAAAAAATTAAAACTTTCTTTTTGCTACTGTGAAATCAAGTATTAAATAACTATTTTAATTAATTTACTAGAGAGGTTGCCAAATTTTGGGAAATTATTTACCAAATTACTATAACAGAAAATTCCAATACTTTTTATAGGCCTATATAACGCTTGTAATTGGATGAATTTTTAAAAAAAAATAAGATTTTTTACGATTTTTTAAAAAAAAAATATGAGAAATTTGAAGAAAAAACATGACGGTTGTTTTTTTAAAAAACATGAAAATATTTTTTACGATTTTTTTTGAAAAAATATGATTTTTTTTTGAAAAAACATGATGGTTTTTTGTGAAAAAAACGACTGTTTTTTTTTAAAAAATCGACTGGTTTTTACAGAAAAAACGTTTTTTCAAAAAACACTTGTTTTTTCAGAAAATCCACTAGTAGTATTGTAATTGCCACTTCTGTGTCAGTCCGAGAAAGTGGGCCTGGGCTTCAGCCCAGGTTAAACCCACCAAGCTCGGAGAGTACAGAAGTGACATAACCCCCTTGTCAGCCTAATTATGTGAATGTAGACTCAGTTGATATTTGCAAAACAACAACCCTAAATAATAGTGACTAAGGACAAGTTGATTAAGAAATAAAATTTCTACATGATAGGCATTTATAATTTAGTATAACAATCTTAATGATAAGTATTTAAATATATCACTATATTGTTATTCCAAACATATAGCAACTATAACACTGGTAAACAAAAAAAATTTTTTTTGTATTGCCAAGGATTTTGCAATGATTTTAGTATATTTTTGGGGTGCTGATTCCAAAAATAAGATTAGTTTTATCAAATTGGCTCTAGTTTTTGAAATAATTCTTCAAATTCAGATCACCCTTCAAATTCAGACATTATTGACTTTTTAGTCTTTAACATTAG
>JAQIXP010000224.1:0-31062 GCA_034700285.1 Proteroiulus fuscus | reverse complement strand
TCAGATCACTTTATTTACTGATAGATATAGTCAAATGCAATCGCAATTTTCATGAAAAATATAATTTTTAATGCTCTGTTTTATTAAATCAACTTGTTTCAAGGTGATACTTTCCCTTTAAGGATGATGGTAAGCTTACCATTTCTAGTAGGGGAGTTGTGAATCAATTTACTATAGATAGTGGCTTGTATGAAAAATCCCATCAATAGAGGCTAATAGAGGCTCCCAGCTAATAGAGGCAATAAATAGAAAAATTCTTGGCATATTAAGACCTACTGCTCTTGTTCACGTTAGGGAGAATGTAAATATGGTTTTTAACCTAGTCTTCAGCTGGAATCACCAGGACTTTTCTATCAAAAGTCTCCTCGTCTGGGTGCCTTCCGTCCTGACTTACTTTTTCTCAAGTTTTTGTGAATTTTGGTAAGCTGATAGGTATTGGTATCTTCAGAATCATACTTTCCAATCATTAATTCCACAGCCAGCTTGTGATAGCATTTCCCTGTTGAAGGACAAAAGCATGTTAATTCCTTTCCCTTGTACTTTAATGCAGTAAGAGCACCAGAAAATGGGTTTTCAACAATATCTGCTTGCTTGTTGGATTCAAAGGTCACTAAGTGATTGTCTGTACAAAGTTAAGCCTGTGCTTTTTGGGACATTCTATACCCAGGCATGTGCTGCACTTTTTTTCTGCAGGGATGGCATCCTCACTGTAGTAGCCAAATCATCAATACTTTTGCAGTCTATCCCTGAAATATTGAGTTTGCAGACTATTTTGATACTCATTTTTGATAGCAAACTTTCTAACACCTTTACTGGCATGAATAAATTCTTATAAATGATGTGTTTGCATCATATACATGGTTAGTACAAGTGCATCAGGCATTAGTTCCTTCCATTTTAATTGGTTTTTCAGCATTCGATTGAAACTTTCAGCTATGTTGTTTGTTGGTGAAACATCTTCAAATGTTGCAAAACGACATGTTATTGCACTGATAGAGTGCTAGCACACATCTGTTTTGAGGTGCTTGTCTGCATAAATCAAGAATTCTTCAGGCCAAGTTTTATGCACTTCTTGATAGGCAAGTTCAAACTCTTCGGTGGATTCAGACTGGAGAATTTTAAGAAGCTGTGTAGTTATATCTTTATAGTTTTCTTGTTTGCCACCATGTCTTGTGAGCCAAAGGCGTATGTCACTCAAAATATGATTCTGGCTGAAGACAAGGTTACTTTCCACAGTTTTGATGTGCATTTAATGGCATTTACAATTGCAGTTTATCTGTCTGTTGCAATTGGAATGTTGGTTCCATCCTTTTCGAGATTTAGTAGTTTCATAACATGCATTCTCCAAAATTTTTCATGGCATTGTTGATTTTTTGTCTCATGAATGAAGAAGAGAACTGGGAAAATTGGATCTTCTACTAATTCTGTGTTATGCATGACAAACACTGAGAGATAAAAGTCCCCAACATTAAAGGTCATATCATATGTAAGTAGCTGCTTGAGATTTTCGTCTGCACTGCCATGTCTGAGTAAATTGTTGGCAAGAATTATACCTTTATCATATCCAAAAACAACATTCAGTTCAGGGAATAGTGTCAGTTCTTTTATATAACACATTTCCTGGTGGCATGACTCATACAGACTAAAAATTGCATCCTTGTGAATTTTTGTTTGTGCTGAAATCTTTGCCTTAATGTTCCTTGCTTGTTTCAAGTCTCGTGGGGTTGCACTACTCTCTACATTTACAAATGAAGGATTCTGCAGTGGTAGGCTATCAATGCTTTTCTTGACTTCCACTTTCAAACATTCATATGATTCTGAGGGATTTTGTGGCATTTGCAATTTACCTTCTAAGGAAGAAAGTGTAGATGGCATTGTAAGTACAAATGGCCGAAGATTTTTTCTTGCATTTCCATGAGGCTTTGGAGAATATGCTGTATTGTCACTTAATAAATGCACTATGATGCCTGGGTTTGTTGAATCTACTGGGTTTATCAGTGTAGGTGAGCTGTTTAAACCTAGTTGAATATTCTGTTCTGTGGCCAATTAAGACATAATGGTTATCTTTACCGATGTTGTACTTTTTAAGTATATCGGTACTAATATTTTTCCAGCGGTATCCATTCATGCGATAGTTTTTAAACTTTCCTCCAAAGCATCGTAATGTATAGACATTACCACCCTTTGCATAGGTATACATGACAGAAAGTACTGGTAGGTCAAAAGTATCAGTCTATTTCTTGCAAACACTTATGTATGTCTTCTAAGGCAAGTTTGTCCAAAGACATGGTTACCACATTTTGTTTCTGTTCAGCTGGTGTAATCAGCTGTAAATCTATACATATGATTAAAAGTGTAAAATTGGCCAAATATTCAAAAATAGCATCAATTTTATAGTTACAAGACTATTAATTCCAAAAATCCTGCATAAATCTCATTATTACACCAAAATAATTGTTAAAATGCACTGAAATCACTGTATTTTGTTTGAAATTGTAAGACTTTATTGCAATTTAGAGTTACTTTAAAGTTTTATGCAGGATTTTTGATTCTGCATAAATTTATTCAGAATCTAAAATTCTGCATCAATCTCGTTTTTACACCAAAAGAATTGTTAAAATGGACTAAAATTGATTAATTTACTTAGAAGTTTGAAGAGTTTATTGCAATTTAGTGTTACAATAACGTTTCATACAGGATCCTTGTGTTTGAGAATCAAAAAAATGCTATGCTAAACTGAATACACTCCATAAATTAACTAATCTCCTAATATTTGTATATGTAATACAATATTTTTGACCTACCATTTTTCATGATGTCTCACTTGAGCATTTGATGGAAGTCTTTGATAAAACAAGCAACTGCTTATTCCAACCTGATCCCTTAAATGCCCCCACCCCATACTAATATTATTACTCAAGCCCTACCCCCAGCCAATGGACATCCAGATTTTCCTTAACCCAGCTAAAAAACTACCCATCTCCACTTCCTGTTTTACATCCCAGTACTCACTAAACTCAGGCAAACTCGGCTGCTTCCAACATTATCCATAGAATAGCAACCTTGTTTGCCTCAACCATTCAACCTCCTAGAGCCCACACTGCTACAACAGCAAATGCTCCACCACTCACACCCCCAAATACTACATTGCAGGCACAAGAAACTAATCCCCAGTACATCACACCAGCAACAAACTTCTACTTCTAATAATTCAAGTAACACAACAAACTTTCCAACTAGAAGAAAATCCTATACTAGAAATTTGACTTTTGGGCACAACATGTACAATGATGCACTCTATCAACATCACAACATGGAATGTGAATGGCTATCTAAAGCTATTCAACCCAGATGTATTAAGCTTTATTGATAACACACCTGTAGTTGTTATCTCAGAACTCCAAAACAAAACTCCCACTACCTTGCCACTACCAAACAAAGTTTTCTATAACATAACAGGCAAGAGAGCCCCCTCTGATAAAAAACAAGGCAGATGGCAGGGTGGATTCCTTCTGATAATAAATGATGAATTATCCACAACAATTGACTCTATCCAACTCTCCACATACTGGATAATCCTCAAAATCAAGCCTAATACTCTACTGAATATCCACCAAACCTCTGCATACTTAATTTTTCCATATCTTCCCCCAGCAATTCCCACCCAAAAGCTTGAAGAATTCTCTGATCTAATCCATGCCATAAGTACAAGATATGCTAGGATTGAAACATATGACCAAACCACAGAATTACTCACTGACAACCTCATTCTAAAAAAGGTAAGAGCAACATAAGACCAAATTACTAATGCAAGAGGTAGATGGCTGGGAGAATCAATATTATCCAAACATACTATCATAATCAATGGACAAACCCCCAGCAATTCTAATGGCAACTTCACTTTCATTGGCACCTTGGGACAAAGCCTAATAGATCTTGCAATTTGTGAACAACAAATGGCTAATGTTGTACTCAACTTTGAAGTACTGCTTATTACTCTTTTGGACCACATGCCAATTCAACTAACTATCTCTTCAACCATAAAATAAAAATATCTCAACAAGCAGAAAAATTATTTCAATATGATAGAATCAAATTACACCCAGAACTGGAAGAAACTTATAAATCAGAATTGGAACTGGCCATAACTAATCAACTAATAAATCAACCTTCTCCAACATACAAAGCATTGCACTCTACTGTTATCAAGTTAGCAGCTAAATTTAATATGCTACGGAAACCTCCAGCAACCTTCCAAAAATGCATCAAAATAGCCCCATGGTTTAACAACAACTGCAAAGAACTAAAACAAGAAAAATCCAGGTTGTTGTCCAAATTTAACCTTGCCAATAAAAAAACCTTTCTAATGTCATGCAAACAATATAAAGACAAATACAATTCTAATTGGCTCAAAGACTTAACTGGTGCTAAATCTTCACAAGATTTTTGGAAAATTGTGGGAAATGTTGTCCCACGGTCATTCCTGCATAATCAAAATATCCCAAAAGAAAAATGGGAAACTTATTTCCAAAAAAATTACTACCGAAGCACTAGTCAATCTTAATGATGCTAGACTTCACTATCTTGATAACTTACGAGAAGCCTATCATACAAGACCACCTAATTCCGTCGACCCACCCAACCCCATTATCCAGGATGAAATAACATCAGCCATACATAAACTTGGCAAAAACAAGGCTCCTGGTAAAGACTTATTAACAAATGTGCTTCTCAAATCCTTCTCACCAAATTACCCGGAAACTCTTAAAAATATATTTAATGACTGCTGGAACACAAATAAATTCCCACTAGAATGGGGAGAGATTATAACCATTCCCATTTTCAAAAATGTTAATAACAAAAACCCAGAAAATTACAGACCAATATTCTTGACACAAAGCCTGTCAAAAATCTATATGTCAATCATTCTCACTAGACTAAGCAATTGGGCAAATTTAAATAATATCCTACTTGACAATCAGACAGTCTTTCGAAAAAATATGGGATGCCCAGAGCAACTATTTACCTTAAAATCACTCATTTCTAAACAATATAACAAGAAATCAAAAAGAACATTTGTCTTCTTTGCAGACATGAAAAAAGCTTTTGACTCAGTAGAAAATATTCTTCTGTGGGACAAATTAAAAGCCTTTGGGGTTCCACCGCATATCCTAGCAAACATCAAAGCATTTTACTCCCAACTAACAACACAAGTCAAGACTCCTCAAGGCCTAACTAGAAAAATTCAAATTACAATAGGTGTCCTGCAAGGCGACCCACTCAGTTCACTCATTTTTAACTTATTCCTGGTTGACCTGCCTAGATGCCTACCCAAAGACCCTTAGTAACAACAAATTACATAATTTACTCATGTTTGCCGATGATATAGCACTACTTGCCCCCACCAGACATGCACTGATCATACTTCCAAGACGTCTTAAAAGCTATCTCCAATTAAATAGCTTGACCCTAAATACAAAAAAATCAAACATTGTAATCTTTGCAAAAAATAACACCAAAATCATAATCTTCCTTTTCATTGGAACTTTGACCAGATAGAAATTGTAAACGATTGGAAATATCTCGTTGTAAACCTCAATTGTCTAGCTTCAATATCCAATCATGTCAAGAAAGTTAAATCCTCAATCAATAACAAGCAATATGCTATCATTAGATATTTGGCAAACAAAAAACTTAACAATCTTGATATGATTGAATTATTAAGATTCATAATTCACTCCACATATATATATGCAGCACCTGCTTGGGTGTGGAAGAAACATGAACTTCTTAAGCCAATTCAAACACAATACTTCCGCCATCAATTTCTCCTTCCGTACACAACACCGGCTTACATACTGTATGCAGAACTGGGGCTCAAACCTATACGCTTCTCCCTAATCTACTCTACATTTAATTTCTGTCTTAAACTTGCAATTAACAAACAACCAAAATATGCCTGGAACGAACTCAAATATGGCTATAACATCAAAAAATAAAGATAACCCATGGTTTAAATTCTTCCTTAACCTTTATGAACCACAACATTTGAGAAACATTCCAGCGGACAAATGGTCGCCAAACCAAATTTTGCAAGCAAGAGACTTTACAATAGAGAAAGCCTATTCCACTTTACTAGAAACTGTGAAAACTCAAGCAATCAACTCCTGGTTTCATCCACATTACTTTTCTTTGGGAGAAATCAGCCTAAAGCCCAAGTCATACTTCTTCAAACAATACCCCTTGTGTATCAAACGTCTTATTATGCAACTACGCATTGACCCAACCAACATATATTTTCATGAAACAACTCTCACTGAGTCCAACAGACCCATGCCACCTGTGTCATTTAGGAAATCAGACCATTGATCATCTTCTGGAATCTTGTACCTAAATCAAGCAAAAATTCATATTTCCGCCAAATCTACCAACTACTCCTTATATGCTTACTCACCACTAACAAATATACTACTGAACCCAAGTGAAGAACACATGTGATATCTAAAAAATATACAAAAATATATGATTGACTCTAAACCTCCAGTTCCAATAGCACCCTAACCATAAGGTAAGGCAGAGGTAAGTAATAGACCTGGACTGCAACATATAAAAATATTACTCATTGTGGTCTTTTCAATTTAACTATAAAAGAATAAATCTTCCATCTTATCTTGTCCCTCTGACCAACTTAACCCATACATCCATTAGCCCCCAAATAAATACAAAACAACCAGCTCAGAAAGCAGTTAGCCAAAATAGCCCATTAGGTTTTTTGTTCAAACTTAATAATATAAATAATATACTAACTTATACACAATGCTTGGGAACATACAAAAAAATTATAGGGGCTATAACCTCACAACCAGTGGACTCACAGAATATTTCCTAAAATGAGACTTCTTAGCTAATTAAAACAAAACAAAAAAAAATTTAGGCAAAATGGCAAAGTTACTAAAAATTAAACTGTAAACAACTTTTCTCTCATAATCTCTGATTGATCAGAAATAATGGTGACATTTTTCACTTTCACCAATAATCTCACTTAATCAATTCATCAAGAAAAACCCAAAATGACATAAGCAGAAATAAAAGGACTAAGGCAGCGTGACTGAAACTAACACCCTGAATGAAAGTAGTAACAAACAATGTTAAAAAAATTTCCAAAAAATTGGCTACTACAGGATGTAGCTGTTTATAAAATGAGGACATCATCGAGTAGAACAGTCAATGTATGAATGTAATACTAACCCTTGCAGGTACAATTATTCTGCGCCTTATTTTAAACTGTATAAATGAGTGAATGGGTAATTGAATGTGCCAATGTCAAAATAAAATTTAAAAAAATGCTTATCTGGTCATTAATGATAACGTTTCATAAGAAATCATCTCATCCCATTTTGCAATACTCACCAGAAAACTGATAAATCAGGCTTATCAAAAAAGTATGGTATCAATATACACAACATGTCTAGTCTAATTAACTCTCAACAACCTCCAATATCATATTGGAACTTAAGCACAAGTTGAAATATAATGCCTTGCAAAACCAACTCTAATAGAACCAACTTAACAAGGAAGAATTTTCAAGGTAAGAATATACTCTGCCCACCAAACAGATAAAATAGGTTAGAATAGCCTAGCCAAATTAGCTTTATAAAAAATAAAAAAAATAAAAAATCCCAAGCATTCTAATTTCAATTGCTAAGCTATTCGAGAATTTAGGCAACTACTAGGTTAAATTGAAATTGAGTTGCGAGGAGACAGGATAACGGAGAATTAATTAGGTGCTAGATCTTTCCAAATCAACTTAATCAAATTATCCAATCGGCAAATTGCTGCTCTCATTATGTTGCAGTTTGTGTCTTCAAAATCAAAACCCTACCACTACCATTTACAAACCCCTAATGATACATAACTCTATACTATTTAAAATGAAAACATATTTATCTGTATAAAGTAGCTGCCATGTTCTTCACTTGGAAACTCAGATATGCTTGATCCAATCATTCCTCAAAATAATCCCAAACCAAATCACACTAATAAATGGCAATATTATTGGCCTTGTTGGGTGCTTTCACCCACCCGCATGCAAGCTGAATGCTTGATGCGTAATACACAGTACCTGATTCCAACACACTGCATAAAATTTTGTTAAATTAGAATTTAATTTTATTGAAAAAGTAGACAAAAATTAAAAAATAAGATGACAAACATGCGATGTAAGTAATTACTGTGCACAGAATGAGCATCTGTGTACTTAACTTTTATTTTTCTTTGATCTAACAAAAGTACATTTATGATAGTTTTGACACTATTTTTTTTTACTGTTTGAAAGTTCTTGTAACATCAAAGCAAACCTAATATTTATTGCAGCTTCAATGCTATCATCCCACCATACTATTCAATTCAAAAGAAATTGCACTTGTTTTTCTTGTAGAATGATACTATAACAAAAATTGTGCTTGAAAATTGGTAAAAGTAACGTTTTTTTAATAATATTGAAGCCTGCATAAATCTCGTTTTTACACCAAAAAAATGGTTAAAATAGACTAAAATCGATTAATTTACTTATAAATTTGAAGAGTTTATTACAATTTAGTGTTATAGTAGAGTTTTATGCAGGACTTTCCAAGCCTGCATACATTTATGCAGAATCAAAAACCCTACATAAATCTAGTTTTTACACCAAAAAAAATGTTAAAATGCACAGCAATCACTGTATTTTGTTTGAAATTTTAAGAGTTAATTGCAATTTAGAGTTACTGTAAAGTTTTATGCAGGATTTTTGATTCTGCATAAATTTATGCAGAATCTAAAATTCTGCATTAATCTCATTTTTACATTAAACAATTTTTTAAAATGCACTGAATTCACTGTATTTTGTGTGAAATGGAAAGTTTGTTTATAGGTTATGTAAGTAAAAATTTTGTATAAAAGGTTTAAATTTGAATAGTTATATTTGATGTGTATGTGGGAAGTGAGTTATAGTAGACAAATTGCTCAACTTTGTAGCATTATCACAAGCCAAGGTAAGAAGCATAGATTTGATTTAGTTTTAAAGTTTTAATTTGAGTACATTATCACTTTCACTGTTTAAGGGTAATAGCATTACATTATTTACCTACAAGGTTTAATAGGTTATCACAAATCGACCTCTCAACATAAATGCCACGAAATTGCAGTATTGTTGGGTGTGGAAGCACATCTGTAAAATGCCCACCAGGAACAAAATTATTCTCGTTTCCCAGTAAGAAACACTTTTTTATCAGCATACTACTTGGATATTACTTCTGAAAAGACTGAAGTAAGTAACAGTGACTATAAATATTGCAATTCAATGTCAATCCTGTTCCCTTATTTGATGTACTAAAATTAGTAAGCCTATTTGCATTTTAATGACAAATGTGAATTCCATGATCTAAACAATGTGTGAAGTGTAGGAGTGATTTTTCAACGCCTAAGCAGAAAATAAATATGTAAAAGTTCATATGCATGTAGTAGCAACTTTTATGATTTCTATATTTCAGTGCGGACATATCATCATGGGTGCCTACACATAGTTCATGTATTTCCAAGAGAACGAGATAACCCTTCCTATTTACCTAGCATTTTTCTGGAATGCTATAAATAAAGACAAAATGCTACTTTAGAATTAAGAAAGAAGGACTGATTTTAAAGACTGCAATGGCAATGAAGGAATCCACCACCTACAGGAGTAGCACAACAGCTAATTATTAATGAGGCATCAACAAGTACAGCAGAGGTGGGAATCCAAGTTGACTTACCCATTTCTGCATCAAGTACAAATTCTAATATCATATTTGTGGTCATCAAAAGAAATAATAGTTCGGTGCAAACTAAATTGATTCCAAGGAAGATATTTGTTGAACAGTGATTGAACATTTGTTGATACAGTGCATTTAGATGAATTCTTTAAAGCCTTGATCTTCTTGTACACACCCATTGCTCTTGATTGGGGGAGATTTTAATTTACCTAGAATTGATTTGGAAAATTGTGCGCATGTGCCCTGTCGTCCATATGCATTTAATTTCAAAAGATTTCTGGATTAGTGGAAAAATAAGTGTTTAATTTCCGGAGAACAAACAAACAAACATTGTGGCACACGTCTTCAAATGCAATCATGCGAGAGACAAAAACTCAGTTGTTTGTCCGTTTGTGCAAAAACAAAAATTCCGTCGTGCCGATTCACCACTAGATGGTGCCATGCACTCTCAAAAACACTTGCAAATGCGCTGGGAAAAAACATTGCAGAGGCAAGCAAACCAGCACAGTTTTAAGCATCAATCCCCAACAATAAGGATATGTTTATAATTTAGGCAAAATTAGGCTACCGAATCTTTATTTAGTCAGAATCTTTCATGCATTTAAATAACGTTGGTTGTACATTATTCTTAATCAGCTGCAAAAGTCCTGATGGCTTTCATTGACTAGGTCTGAATTTTTTGCAGGAATCGCAAGTCTTCACATAGTGCCAAATTTCCTGTCATTCCGGTCCACCATTGTTATTTCTTAAATCCTTGTGAATGTTTGCCATCCTGAGGTGACAGTACACACCAGTCATGTTTAGTGATTTAGGCACAACAGTAACCTGTCTGTGGTTGAACTCATCATGCAAATGGCGGTAAAGACCCCACCCAAACTTAATAGTTTGAGGAATATGTCAAATCGGGGTTGTCGTGAAAATCATTGTGTACAAAACACACTGACATTGCTCCCAGTTCCTTTAGAAGCTTACAAAGTTGGAATCTTTAAATT
This sequence comes from Proteroiulus fuscus, assembly GCA_034700285.1. NCBI lineage: Eukaryota > Metazoa > Arthropoda > Diplopoda > Julida > Blaniulidae > Proteroiulus > Proteroiulus fuscus. Next base: position 20,285 of record JAQIXP010000224.1, on the reverse strand, counting down.
TCATTTTTCTTGATCGTAAAGCATATGTTTTTTGCATATGTTGGTTTCTCCAACACGCATTCAAAATGGACATTGTACAGGGCGTCGCTGTGGAGAACTATACTCTTGTGCACGACATTGAATCTGTGTTCAGATAGCTTGAGAAGCCATTGTATAAACTTTCCATTTGTCTTTCATGGTCCTGCATTGAACATAATGTGTGATACAGCATCTGCTGAAACAATGTGCCATAGGTGATGTCATCCAGGTAGATAAGACAAGTATACCACTTAATAATCACAAGAAGAATGGCTAGAGCTCTGCATCATTGCAAGTGTTACATAGTTTAAATGGTATTTGGATGAACTCAAATAGGCCTTGAGGACAAGAGAAGGCAGTCTTTTGGATGACTTCCTCAGATACCTAGAGTTGCCAATATCCACTCGTGAGGTCTAATGTTGAAAGATACTTGGTTCTGTTGGTGAATTGAGCACAGCTTTTATTCTGGGCAGAGGATACTGGTCTATCTTGGTTAGTGCATTCAGTTAGCAGTAGACAATGCAAAACAGCATGCTGCAGTCGTTCATTGAGCTGGCATGCCAATTGGGCTGTAAGGCACATAATCCCGTTTATTGAGCATTGAATCCAGCTCAGTGTTGCTGATCGTTTGTTGTGATGGAACGTAAACTGGCTTAGCAATACGGTGCTCAGCTATTGTCGAAAAGTAAAGTTCACTCACATCGGTGGCAAAAACACCTCTTAAATTTGGAAGAAACTGAAGCATTTCTCGTTTATCAGCTGATAGATCTGGCAATATATTCCAATCCAAATCTGGAGGTGTTGACACCCCCTCCCATCATTTTCATGGCTGCCATCTCTGTCTTGAAAGAATTTTTGTTTTCTTCCTTCTGCTGATATTTGCTTCATTTGAGTTCAGACATTTGGCCAACGATGAGTTAGTTGTCAAGGTGCACGGTCTCATTGCTCAAATTTGCCAGCATAACCATTGTGGATTCTCCTAGTTTGAGGGTGTACAAGCCTCTTGCTAATTAAACACCTCATTTCTCAAAGTTCTGGAACTGCCTCGATGATCACATCACGTTCGTTGTCGATCGCATCAATCTTCATGTGTAACTAAGATTGAGTTAAAGGTGGCACACTTTGTACCTTTGCTGATCGTATAGCAATATTCACTAATTTTGGACAGCTGTCCTCTAGAATTCCTGCAGTTTGAAACAAATAGTTCACTGCATCTTCTGTCGCATTACTCTCGAATTCCTGGAGTTTGAAATAAGTAGTTCACTGCATCTTCTGTTGCGTTACTCTCTTTGAAGTAATCTAGTTTTAGAAGCACTAGTCCATTATGCACTGTAGAGGCTTTATTTTATCAGCGGTTCTAAATTCGTTTTGGAAAGCTCTGGTTGAAATCATTCAGTCTTTTTTGCACGGTAAACCATCGTGGCTTCTGAAGAATGTCTCTCAGTGCAATTTTCTGAAGGTTGGAATCGAGCACCAGTCATGTTGGTTGAAGTTATGATGGTTGCATCTCATGTCTGAGGATTCATGTCCAAAGCGGCTGTGAATATTGACACGGGGGTCTGGTAAAACGATTTTACCTCAGTTGCATTTTCATCCTCGTAGTACATGGACGGACCACTTGGCGCAATAATTTGTCTGGCAGCTCAGCCAAATTTGTCCTGCAACATGTCGCCATGTCGGGTGCTCTATGTACGGGGAAGCTGTGTTAACTATATCTATTGCATAGCTGTACATTATAAGTTGCATGCCTCAGGTTATCTAAAGTGTCCATATTAATGGCTTCTATTCTTGCAACTGCAGATTTCTGTACTGCAATTGGTATGTTACTAACAGCCAGTTGCACCAATGTGGTTCAAAGTAAAGTTCAAGTAAACGAAGTTCAAACTGAACCTCACATAGATCTTGGTTCTAACCAAAATGCATTTTACAAGCATTAGTTGAACTTAGTTTAATAGATCCATTTTCAATTTGATCTGAATTGAATTTGAACGACAACTGTTTCTAAATGCTTGTTTAATTGATCAGCAATGGTCACGTGTTCCCCTTACTAGCAGAAGCTGACAGCACCTGAGGCAGACTTATAAAAATTAAAAATGGCTACTAAATAGAAAAGAAGTGTAAATTCTTCATCACTATCACCAACGACCTTGACTATCTCTATTTACAAATGACACCATGAACCTAGACCAGAAACTTGAACCCCCAAAATTGGAGGTTCACAATTAAACTTGGACTGGTTTAATGGACTTGGACTTGGACAATATAAGACTGGTTCATCCTTAAACTGTCTTAATAAAATGCCATATTAAAGTAACCTTAGATCAATGTTCATTTGATCTAGGTTCAGTATTTGACTGAGATTGTTGCAACCGGCTGTTAGAAACCATTCGTCTATGATTAAATAGCTTGCACCACTATCAGCAACTGCGAATGTCTCCCATTTATTCACTGAAACTGGTATGCATGGCACATTCAATCTGTTGACATCCTTTTCGGTGATTGCCAAGTCGATCTTTTGAAGTTTGTTGCAAACCTACTTGTTAGTGCATCCAGCAATCATGCTAACTTCTGTTTGTTTCAATCCATTACGAATGGTGCCTCCAGCAAGTTCTGCATTCATCTCGGTGTCATTTACTTTGACTGGCAGATGACTACTTTGTGTCCCTGTTTACCACAATTGTGGCATTCGATTGTTATTAGAACTGCTGTCATGGTATGCGTGTCCTTGGTGTCCGCATCAAAAACATTAAGGGCCATTTTTTGGAGCTTCATCTTGTTTCCTTTAGAAAAAAATTTAGTCATCTATTTCCGGAGATATTTCAAAACTGTTTTCTTGGAATCTTTGGTTTCTTTAAATTCCTTAAAAGCTTCCTTGCATTGTTTGTTGTAGCAACAAATTTATTTACGCTGTCTACTTCCAAACAAACTTAAGGGGGCTGTCCATACTTTTAAAAAATGCATGCTCCAATGGGAATCTCCATGTTAAATACCGGTACAAATTAATCAATAATGGCTAAACATAAATTGACAGGGTTTGATTTTTTATGAAGGACAATTAAATTTACTTAAACTTGATGCATTTTTTTTTGTTAATCAGCCCCGTGAGCTGTACAATCGGGTAAAATGTGGTGAAAAAATTAGCAGTATACTTTAAACTTTGATAAATAAATATAAAATGCACGTAATAACGAAATCGATCTTATTCATTTTGTAGTAAATTAAATAAGCTTTACAAAAAATCAAACCCCATTGTTATCCGCTTAGCCAATGTTGAGATCCGTTCAATTTTGTGAAAAATTTCACTTCTATGTAAAATAGCATGGGATAACATAATGGTCAACTTTGAAAATCGATAACTTCATTCAGAATGCATGTGATTTTATAATCATGCATCCGTTTTTAATAAATTTTATAATCTTTTAAAAAAATTAAACTTTATCGTTGAACTTTCACCCGTTCTTGAGTAGTTTCAGTTTGAAGAAAACGAATTTAACATTGAAATCCCCATATATTTATGCTGTTACAAGTGTGGACAGCCCCCTTATGTTCCTTGTAGGTTGATAACTGATTGCTGACAAGTCTGATTTTGATCTCTGGCCGCAATGCCGGAAGTATGTGCCACAGCAGATGTTCTTTAATGTCAGGGTCCACATGTTGCCACAATCTCGTCTTCTCTGCCATGTAGTTGCTTATGAATTACTTGTTCTTGGCAAAGCATGATCACTTGATACTCATAAAGGTAGTTTTGTCTCCAGTACTGTTTGATAAACAGGGTCTATGCATCGTTTTGTTTTAATGTCCAGAACTTTTCTATTCCATATCTGCCATAACAAAGCACTCTAGCATTCTGAGGAAGCCTAACAGTTGATCTTTGGTCTACTTTTTGTTCCTAGCAATATTATCAAACTTCAAAATGCCGATCTAGGTCAATGGTACTATCCAACACCAGTACTTGTAGTCGTCCTGGAATGTGGTTAATCCTACCAACATTAGAGGTGCCCGTACAATGATGGGTGCTGGCAGTTGTATAACCATGGATTGCATCGCTGCTGTCATCTGTTTTATGGGGTCAAGCATCTGGTTGGAATCATTGAGTTGCTAGTTTCCCTAAATCAGCCATCTTAGTTTGCTTTGTAGTAATTGTAATTCCCACGCATCTTTTGGTTTCCAGGGCTTCTTTACTAGTGGTCGCGTCGTATGAGCATCCACCTCTAAATGTCCAAGCCTGGACCAGCCTGTACTCATGCCTCTTCATCATGTAGCTTTCCATTAAGGTAAATGAATGAATGTTGATCTTCCAAAAGTTCTAGTATCCTATTGGCTAGTCATCCTTTTGGTTTAGTTTTCATGTTGTCCCACATGCAGCATTACTAGCTTATTCTTCTTTCACAAGCAAATCATTGATACATAACAGTACATATGTTAACGTGCCACTCTTATTCACATGAGTAAACAGACACTGGTTGGCCTGACTTAAAATTATAATTTCTTTAAAGCTTTAGGGGCATAATGATTCCATGAGTGGACTGACTGTTTCTATCCATTGTAAGATGGGTAGCACCAGTTGTTTGGGAGAATTTTCACTCAAACCTGCAAATTCCCACTTACCTAAATAATCAGACTCACTCATAGAGTACTAGAATATAAATGCCTATTTATTGTTACATATAAGTACAATTAATCTGCTCTGAATTATACACAGTATAAGAACCACTTTCTGGACCATCCACCTTTCATTCAAACCTGATCTAGACTATCCAAAGATGGTGCCCACACGTCATGAGTAAAAGAATTCGGGCCAGTCACCTGATCCAAATTCCACCAATCATGACATGGTAAATCCACCCACTCACCCTGTGACATTTCTTTTGCAATTAACCCTGCATACAGGGTGAGTTTGGGGCACCACCTTACACCCCACCACCCAACTTAAGCTTGGACCTCCAAGGCAAAGCTTAAGGGGTGGAACAAACTAAAATATAAAATCGTAAAACAACTCGCTTCAAAATTTAAATTAAAACAAACAACAAAAAATGACGCATTTTCAGCCCCCCCTACGACCTCTTTGGGGGCTGGATGCCCTCGCCGAACCGCCGCCGATCTCTGCAACGTCTTCGCTCATCCTCCCAACGCCGGCACTCGTCCTCCTGCTGGCGTCGCTGGTTAATCGGGACGTCCTCAATGGGCCGCCATCATCCTCTTCAGCTGGTTCTTTCGGTTCCCAATCCACTGCCAATGGTCGCCTGTCGCGAGCCTGCCATCGTCTGTGGTACGGACAGTCTCAAGCCACGTGCCCCACCTCGGCGCATTCGTAACAGGCTGCACCCCACACTTAGGGCAAGGCACAAGTTGCCGAGAGGTGGCCATTGACACCGCATTCACCGCATTCACATTCACGTCTCGAGGACGAGTGTCCAACTCCTTGTACAGGGCCAGCCACCTGGCGCACGATGACTTCACGGTGCCGAGCTGCCGTCCGAATCCCGGATAATGGACTGGGCTGCAGAGGCTCTGCATCCCAGTCATCCGTGCCACATGGGTCAAGGTTGAGGTCATCAACGTTAGTGTCCTCTACGACGTTGGGGCTGCCAGCCGTGGTGATCCCGCCCTGGTCCTCTTCATCTGGATACACATTGCCTTCGTCGATGGCATGCTCCACTCCTGGGAGAGCAGCCGCCTCCGCCGCCTCATCCCGGATTGCCTCGCCTTCGACTTTGGAAGCCTCGGTTTTCACCATCTCGACATCTGGGTCTGGGTTGTCCAGGCCCAACAAGTCCTGTACTGCCACCGGTTCCCTGGGTTCTCTCAGGAACCCACACCCCTCGAAGCAGGCCAGCCTCTCAGGCCGGCCCTCGTCCTCGAGGAGGAATGCTGCCATAATCAAATAGAAGTGGGCCAACTCCTCACGGGTTGGCCCCACCAAGGGAAGATCACTTCCCCCCTCCGCCATCTAGGAATTAATTAATAGGTCGAGGTTGACAAAAAATGTTGTATGTCCATTCTCAGATTCGGCTATAAACTTTATAGCACCATAATGCCCTTTATTATCGATAATACATAGTTAACATCCCAAGCAGGAACAAATAACTCACCTACTGTTTTAGTAGCAGTTCACCTGAATTTCGTCCACATTACGATTCTACCCTAGGGCCCATCCAGCCCTAACTTGCAACCCACGCCTGGGTAGGCTTAACCCACGTAACTTTAAAAATCTACGAAAAACTAACTTTTGGGTTTAGAAACCTCACCAAACTCCTAGCAAGTTGTCATTAAGTCATTATCTAATAGTAGGAATGGGAAACACAACACCACTCGAATTGACAATCATAATATAGCGACCCATGACACGAGGTTATTCTCGTGCCTAGCCTCGACCACGTGGTGATTTGGCTTTCGTATTTCATATTTGGCTTTCGCGGTCACCACGCACGCGAGCGCCCCTATATACACCATAATCACGCTAATTTTGAATCTTCAATCAAAAACATTGCTGTTCACGCCATTTTCACCTGTTATTCATGCCTTTTCCTAATGAAAAGCACAAAACAAATGCCAGAAATTCACCAATTCTTGAGTATAACTTGCAAAACTCGCAAATACACCTGTTCAAGTTATTTTCACCATTTTATCGATAAAATCGAATTAATTTCACCAAAAATTTGACAATTCAACCAACAGTGGCATTTTCACACAGAATTCCACCTTGGCAGTTCCCCAATCATAACAGGAGTATTGCCCACCACCAAAACGATTCTGGGGGATTTGAACTCTCCCTACTAGGGTCATTCACCTGACTAGCCTGAGTCATTCGCATATACTGTTCATACTCCTGCTCAAGCCGTTTACGTTAATTCTGCACATCTAACCCCATAACATTTCGCCATCCAGGGTCGGGAACGTCAGGTCCTGGGCTCCAAAGCCCCTGCTTGTCCCAGAGATCCACACCTGGTTGAAAATCAAACTTTACCACCGGTCGGCTCTGAAAGCACCTCCACCATCTGCACAAAGGGCACTGCTACATGACCATCTGCCGTTTTCATTATTTTCAGCTTGATGGGAGCACGCCGGTCTTCATACTTCTTCAAACGTGAAATATGTTGCACGATTTGCCTCAGCCTTCCCTGAACATTCACATACTCGCACGAGTAGTTCAGCCCATCATCACTGACTTCTACCGCCTAAGCTGGACCTTTGTACGGAGGTCGCAACTTTTTCACCAGTCCTTTGACACTCACCAGATCCTCGACCAACACCAGGTCATTAATGTCAAACTCCAGATCCCGGTGAGTACGGTCGTAAGCTTTCTTCTGCTGCCTTTGACTATTAGCCAGCTTGGCTATCGCCCATGTCCGCACTCTCTACCGGAGGTTCACCTGCTAGCAACAAAGGAGAGGGTACCACACTCGAATGCTGTAGTCACCTGAAATCCGTGCATCAGGTAAAACAGAGTGTACCCCATGGACACCTGTACACGTGTTGTACGCCATGGTCTGTGGATCCAACCACCTTGGCCAATCTGCCTGATGCTCCAACGGCTCCAAATACGCTTGTATCATTGCCTTCAGTGTCTTGTTAGCTCGTTCTGCTAACCCGTCACTTTGCTGATGGTACGGAGTCATCACGCGATGCTTGATATTGTATTGCTTGCAAAAATCAAGCACCACACCACCTGTAAATGTCGTCCCCTGATCGGTCGTCAGGTTTTGAATCCACCCGAAATGATAGATGATCTGCTCCAGCAGAAACTTCTGGAATGCCATCACAGTCGCTTTTCTCACAGCTTTCACCACCACAAACTGTGTCACGTAATCCACTGCTATCAGGATATACTTCACCGCATTCACACCTTTTATCAACGGCCTGATGAAGTCCAACCCATAGTGCAAAGCAGGCGGTCCCTCCGGTACGATTAGTTGTAACAACCCAGCTTGCTTGCCACTCCACAGCTTTATTCTTTGACAGTTGTCGCATGTCCTGACATGATGCGTGATCTCCTTGGTCATACCCAGCCAATAAAAAGTCCTCTGTATTCTGGCCAATGTCTTGGCAACACCCAGATGACAATTTATGTCAGAGTCATGACCCACCTTCATGTCTGCGCTTGTAGAGTTTCCAGTACTTCCAGCACCAACCTCTGATGTAGATCATCATCACTGACAAGAGTGTAAAGCAACCCACTTCTTGACAGTTTACTCCTGAGTTCTTTGAGCATCTTGCTCATATACTCGTCAATTGCCTGCTCAGCTTTAAAGCTTTCAGTGTCCTACTGGTCGATCTCGTCAAGAGCCACCGTGATGTATACCCATTCCACCTCCCGACTGCCTGTTGCAGCGGACACCTGGACAAGGCATCAGCATCGACGTGCAGTACACCATTCTTGTGCACAACCAAGTACTAGTGCTCTGTCATCTCTAACATCCACCGCCCGAGCTTGCCCTTTTCAATCTTTTATCTTCTGGAGAAAGCACAACGAGTGATGATCAGTCACTATGTTGAAGTGTCCCCCCAACAAGTAATGCCTATTCTTCTTTACCGCCCAGATTATTGCTAATGCCTTTAACTCTGGGACGCCATAATTCTCTTCATGGCTACTTCCTTGAAGAATACACCAACGCCTTTTTGTCCTTCTTTTTACCCTGGTAAAGAACAGCACCAAGTCCCAATGTTGACGCGTCCATATGCAGCGAGATCGTCGCCGTCAGATCGAATGTGGTCAAGATTGGCGCCTGAGTCAATAGCATTTTGAGCTCTTCAAATGCCATTTCACACCTAGCATCCCATTCAAAGAAGGCATTCTTGCCTGTCAGCCTATGAAGAGAAGATGCAATCTTCGCAAAATGTTCAATAAACCACCGGTAGTAACTGGCCAGTCCAATGAAACTTCTCACTTGAGTTTTCGAAGTCGGCTGAAAGAATTCCTTAGCCGCCTGGATTTTCGCCGGGTCAACCTCTACACCTGCACCTGACACCATATGACCAAGGTACGCCACCTTGTCATAACCAAAGAAGCATTTAGAAGGCTTTAATTTCAAATTCACACTCCGAAACAACTTGAAGATCATCCTCAAATGCTGCAGCATTATGCGGAAGAGAACCCCATACATTATCACGTTGTCCAAATAGATGAGGCATGCCTCCCATTTGATGTTTGCTAACAAAATGTCCAATGCCCGTTGCATGGTTGCCGGTGCATTACACAAGCCGAACGGCATCCTAACAAACTCGAACAACTTTCTGTGGCAGGAGAATGCGGTCTTCTCGATGTCTTCCTCTGCCACTCGGAGCTGTTAATAGCCACTCGCCACACTCGCCAGATTCAACATCAAGAAGTACTTCGCCTGAGACAGTCTAAGGCAATGTCGATCCTCGGCAGAGGGTTCTGGTCGATCTTCGTCTGTTCGTTCAAATGCTTGTAATTAATGCAAAACTGCATTCCACCATCCTTCTTCGTAACGATCACCACCGGGCTCGAATATGGACTTTTACTTGGTCTTACGATGCCATGTTTCATCATCTCATCCAATTCTTCGTTAATGACTTTCCGGGTATGCTCATCCGTGCGCCTGGACGGAACATGCACCGGGGGCTTTCCTTAAGTATCAATTCGATGGACTGCTATGTCAGAATCGCCTAGCTCTGACATATCTACTGCGAAGATGTCTCGAAACTCGCAAGAGATCGAGTAACTCGGCACGTTCTTCAGCAGTCGGGGGTGGACCTATGTTCTAGGCTAAGTCGGCGGTTTCATGACGCAGTCTTTCTATCACCTTTAGCACGGTTTCCAACCGTTCGCCTATCCGATCGTCATCGCCCATATAAGTCATCTCACAGTCCGCCGTTGACACTGCTGTGTCCTCCGTCTTATGATGTCATAACCAGACATCCTTGTCGGTCGTGTTTACCATGATCATCGTCTCGTTTCCTTCAGAAGGATCGAGACTGACCACTCCTTTTGCCAAAAATATGCTGTGCTTCGCCAACAAATCATGTCGGCTCCACCAGTACGGACGTACTATCCTTCGGTTTTGGCTCAAAATGCAAACTTACACCCAATTGCATCCTTGCCGGTATCCATGTTGGTTCGTTCACGTGCACCAACAGTTGCACCACCTGCATATCTTCCTCCCGTAAGCCATCAACTTTGATGTTTGCTACATCGTTCTCCGGTAACTCCACGATAACCGGGCCTTTTTCGACTACCTCGTCAACTACCTCCCTAGCCTCATCATTGCAGACGTCCCTGTTGCAAAGCATTGGCTCCGCATCCACGGCTGACATCAGAAGATACATGTCTCGAAAGTACACCGCCGGTTGCACCATATCGATTATCAAGCCCGCCTTTTTGCCAAAGTCCGTACCCAGGACAATGTTTGCAGAAGGACACGAAGTGTCGTCCATCACAAAAAAACGGTGGTTAAAAGTGCGCAATGCAAGTTGTACCTCCAAGCTCACCATGCCAAGTATTGGGATTTGCATTTGTTGCATACCCAACACCCAAAACGATATAGGAGGCTTCACATCACACAACATGCATCGCAACTGATTCTTGCCGATGACAGACACCAATGCCCCTGAGTCAACAATCGCATCACGGGGATGGATTTGCTGAAGAATGCTGCTCACCCGTGGAAGCCGTTAATCACCGGCTTCAACGACAAGTCGAACCGCACATATTTTTTTCACCTTGGGCTGACCTGCTTTAGGTAACGGGTCAGGCCCATCCACCAACGGTGTCAGAATACCTTGTAATTGCCATGGCATTCTGAGAATTGTAATGCTCCCATCACTTCTTCTTCGGCTGTTGGTATCCCCTTAGTTTGGGACAATCTCTCGAAATGTGATTCGCCTCACCACACCGGTAGCAAACGGTGCCCATCGTACCACTCCGGCATTTAGCAGACATGTGACCGGGTTTGCCACAATGATAGCACCTGATAGGAGGACGTGAAATACTTCGTCCCTGATCACCTGTCAATTTGACTGATGGATCACACTTTCCACCACTTGTCTGCTTTGGTTTAACTGCCTCGACACTAGCAACTGGTGGGTGGCTGCACCCATTCTTTTGGTCGCCCCCTACTAGGATTGGCTGGTGGAGTATCCGTATTCTCTTCATCGAGGACCCTATTGATGGACATTGCCAACTGGAGAAATGACTTTAAAGTGCCCACCATCCGTTTGGTAAGCTCACCACTCAAACACTTATGTATCTCATGCAAGAGATCCTTCAACGCAACCACCCAACCATCTCGTCTCATTAGATGCACCTTGTTGGTAATATACTGCCGGACCAACTCCTTCGGGCCCTGAACCCTCGCCTCGGCAGTTCTCTTCCAATCTGCCTCATATGTTGGCAACCAAAAGTAGTCCAGGAACAAAGCCCTCGTATTCACCAACGTCCCGGAGGTTATCTCCTCCATGTTAGACGTATGCCAATCTGCCACAGAACCTACCAAAGTACGATAGAGACTCATTAATTTCCACCGCTCCATCCGAGCTTTCGCCTCATATGCCTCTGTGGTCATCAAGGTCGCCCACGCCATTATAAGTAGCAAACACCAGAGTACCATGCTCTTTCTGAGCGGCACCAGGTCAATGGTCCTTCAACACCTGGACCTGCTCCTTGAGCAAGTCATTTTGCTCCTCCTGCTGTAGCTGACTACAAGTCAGGGCCAGCCCTAGCTCCGCCATTTGCTCACCAAGTTTCACTTAAGCCTCCAGTATGGTATTTTGCACGTCGATCATACCCACCATTTGATCATCATGGGCTGTCAGCAATGCCCCGACAGTCGCATTAGCATCCACCAGTTGGTACAACTCTTTGCCATGCACCAGGGACAAAGTCGCCACCTGTTCGATTAAATCCCGGAGTCCCAATGCATCATCGTCGTTATCTTCACCACTGCCACTAGCAGTAGTACCTTTACTTTTGTGTGCCATCGTAGTTCTCTCCAGCACCATTGCAGAGCTATCCTCAAACTCAGTCTCCTCACCCTCAGAAAAGTCTGGAGAACCCCGTAAATCGGGAGATTCGTACACCTTCTGGCGCTCATCAACTAGCTGACCACGATGTACCGCCCTGTAATCACGAGGCTTGTTCTTCAATGCCTCCTTCCTAGGATGCTTCTCCCTAGTGTTCACCGAGAATAGCACAGTAGAAGCCTGAGAGATGTCCGACCCGGTATCAGAAGGTGGATCACCTTTCTGGCCTCCTTTACTCAATAATTAGGCTTATTTCAAGCCCCACCAACACCACAAGTAAAGACACCAAAAGGCCTAACTGCTAAGCCTTTTATTCGATCCAAGATGGCGGCGCCCGTGTGTGCAACACAAAAATGGCCCAAAAACACCAAATTCTGGACAAAATTTACCTGTGCTTATCCACACAACACATAATAGTGCAGGGAAACACTCGCCAATTATATTCCGGGGCGTATTTAACGCCTAGGCCTTGCCCTTGAATGCCACAAAAATTCAAAATTTATAGCTCCAAAAAAATTCAAATTTCAGTCCATATTACTCATACTCACGCCCGTTGTGGTAATAACACAGTAGAATGAGGTGCTACCCCGCACCTCCACCATGTAAGATGGGTAGCACCAGATGTTTGGGGGGATTTTCAATCAAAATTGCAAATTCCCACTTTCCTCAATAATCAGACTCACTCACAGAGTACTAGAATATAAACACCTACTTATTGTTACATATAAGTACAATTAATCCGCCCTGAATTATACACGTATAGGATATGACCTGGTGAGTCTGGTTTCAACAGAATGCAAAAACGCTGAGGTAGAGGGGCCAAAGTTCAAGCTTGCGAGGACTGGCCCAAAATCGAGGCTTTTTTGCATTCTTTTCAAACCGGACTCATCCAGGTCGTATGGTATATATATCAGTGGAGGGCGTGGTATGTGACCCAACTTGAACCAGATTTCAATTAGAAAATGACCTTCATACATGGAAGTCTTTCTCTAATTATAATCGGGTTATAGTTGGTCATATCACGACCTCTTGTGATATATTGTATAAGAGCCACTTTCTTGACCATCCACGTCTCATTCAAACCTGATCAAGACTATCCAAAGATGGCGCCCGCACGTCATGAGTGAAAGAATTCAGGCCAGTCACCTGATCCAAATTCTGCCAATCATGACATGGTAAATCCACCCACTCACCCTGTGACATTTCCTTTGTAATTAACCCTGCATACAGGGTCAGTTTGGGGTACCACCTTACACCATACATTCTTTTTCGTAATAGGCACACTTGATGTTCTCAACCTTTAATACTATAGCTCGGTGGTTGCTCCATATACAGCTCCTTGTCTAGATGTCCATTAAGATAAACATTTTTTACATCCAATTGTCAGACATGTATTTTCCTGGCAGCTGCAGTAGCTAGGAGGACTAATGGATGTCCACCACAGCAACGAGTCTAGTCTTGTGAGAGTAGGCTTCACCTTTGCCATCCAATCTTGTTTTCAATACCCATTGACAACTGATTGCTTTCTTGTTGGGTGGTAAATCAGTGAGTTCCTAAACTAGGTGTTTGCAAAGAGAGTTAATCTCTTTCTGTGCTGCCTGATTCCACTGTAGTTAGCGACTGGGGCAATTGCAGCACTTCTTCCCAGGTACCAGTTCTGATTTAGTTAGCTCCCCAGCCTATAGCTTAGATTCTTAACTAGTATACCTTGAGTGGAATGATCTGGACATCTTACTTTGGTGACTTTTGGTGCCACAAGTGCATCTTTACTCGTTGAAGGTACTTGCTGTTGCCCACCCTTTAATGAGTCCATTTGTGGTGATCTTAAACTTCTTTGGGTTGTTGTAGGTGGGGTTTGTGAAGATAATGATAAATATTCAGCGACATTCTCTTGCTAAGCATCTTCTGAGTTCTGCATCATCTAGCATTTTGGTAAAACAAGTGCTGAACAAGGAGCCAATGACCCGATGTGTCAGGCTAGATCAGCAGATTCATGACTTTCATCATTTGCTTGTTGCACGGTTTCCAACCATGATGGTTACAGTCTTCCAATGGAATGTCAGTCCTCGGTCGACAGCTATGCCAACTCATATGGCATCATAACCATGTCTCGGTCCATGGTGTAAACCAATCCTAGCTGATCGGACTATCCCTGGCTCGAGTGGCATAATGCCTTATGCTAAACATTCTGTATTTCTCAAAAACATCTTCCTTGGGTTCACAAAGTACAATGGTGTTTTTGTACATGGGTAACTCGAAGTGGTTCTTTACTACCATCTGAGTCCTTTCAGGTATGTGGATCAGTTGATCAATCTGCACGATGGGCTCAACATCTATTGCTACCATCAAAAGAAAGGTATTCTTGTAGTAGCCTCGTTGTTGTGTCATAACTACCAGCAATCCAGTTTTCGGTCAAAAATTGTTGCCAAAGACATTGTTGATCATAGTACAAACATGGTCGCTTCTGTTAGAACTGGTGTATGACTGTTCTCTTATCTTGAACAATTTGATGTCCAGATCAACAACTGTTGATTGGTAAATCGTTCTCTTAAACTTCCAACATGGTATGATTGCTCATTTTGAACTTAAAATGTTACACTTCAACTGTGACTGACAACAAACATGGATGCTCTAGTGTCTACTATAGCATCCTCATCCCTCAGATGCTGTTGCTATAACATGACAGTAACACATGGTTATTTCTAGTGACTGGTTACTCAGCCTTCCGATTTTTCAGATTTTGCAGTCATGTCAAATCTCATGACTTTCTTCTGTTTTGGTATTCCTTTGCTCAGTTACCCATTTGCACCATTGACGGATAATTTCAGGACATCTCGATTATGGTGTAGCATCATGACATTATTATAGCTCTTGCCAGAGCAGGTCGTGGTTGTTGTCTTTTTCTGCAGATAATCTCGTGAAAAATATTTCAATTCCTCTCAGTAACCTACGATCAGCATATCATGATGCTATTTGGTAGGGGTTGATCCCACAATCAGGAGGATACTCCCACATCATACAAATGGGATTTAAACATCATTGTTAAATTGAATTTTCAGCAATCTTGAATTATTTTTAGAACAATTATTCCATTGTCTTTTAGAAGGCAAGAAAAATGACCAATCCGTTCTAGCATGAATTTCTTTTAGAGGATTTAAGTGAACATGTCTACTTCTATCATTAGCATTTGGCTTAAAGTTATTAAACCTTTCAAACAATCCCATGCTTAAATCTTCCCTTCGAGATCACAATGATTTCCAATCACAATAGCTGTCCTTTGGTAATAACCTTTAACAAATCTAGCACCTTTACATTGTATCATTTCAGTGGCATTTTTAAATCAAAGCTAGAAATAATGACTGCGTTGTAGTGTAGTTTTCTCTCAGCTAGTGAGAGATTTTGCCCATAACTTGTAGAACGCGTTTTCCCCACTGAATTAATAATTAGACTTACTCACAGAAGTATGCTTTCATTCCTTTATTTAAAGAGGCCAAATGCCTAGGCCAATCCTTTCCAATTTTACCTGCACAAATCACACAGATCTCAGGACTACTGTAACATTTACACCTTTTGATCTGCAAATCCGACTTGACTTGTGCAAGAGGGTGCCCGCACATCATCAATGCAAGAATTCGGGCCTGTCACCTGACACAAAATTTCTGCACTGATGATGTCATCCACCCTCTATCCTGCTGACATTTCCTTATCAATTATCCTACATCAGCAGGGAGTTTTAAGCACAATCTAACACTTCCCTGCTAAACATCTTCTTGGTTTCCAAGCCAAAGCCAGTGGAAGACATCTGTAAATAAAAAATATAAAATTACAAATTTTAAAAAAATATTTACAAACTAAACCCAAGAAAGCAATATCCTTCCCCCTCTACCATCTTACGGCCATCACTTTAGGGGTTGGATCCCTTCTTTGATCCTTCTTTGTTCCTCATCCTCCTGCCTGCATTCCTCTACCTCTCGCAGCTGGTTGATTAGCAGGTCCACTTCTCGAACACGATCCCCTTATTGGGGGCAGTCATGCAGGATGTTGCTAACTGCCGCACATCTGTAGCAGGCATTGCCATGCTCCACGGGCTCAGGGCAGTTCACTGATATAAGCCAATTACAGCCGCAGTTATAGCATCTAATGTGGGCTATTACAGGCTGTGGTTACTCCAGGCCACTGTAGTTAGTGAATGCCTGGCCCAATGTTGGCGAGGTCGCTGGACCAGACCCAGGATCCTAACCTCCAGCTGCTGATGCTGGCAGACTATCATCCGCTGTGCTTGCTGATGGATTTCCACCAGTGGCCCTGGTTCCAGAGGCAAGGCATCCCAATCATCGCCTCCCTGCACGTGGTTACTCCAGGCCACTGTAGTTAGTGAATGCCTGGCCCAATGTTGGCGAGGTCGCTGGACCAGACCCAGGATCCTAACCTCCAGCTGCTGATGCTGGCAGACTACCATCCGCTGTGCTTGCTGATGGATTTCCGCCAGTGGCCCTGGTTCCAGAGGCAAGGCATCCCAATCATCGCCTCCCTGCACGTGCACCTCCAGAACCAGCTCCTGCTCCATTTCTGATGCAGATGCAGAATCCCTCACCAGTTCTGTCTCAGCCTCCGGTAGAGGGTCAACCCCTGGTTAAATTTTGCTAGCACGGGGCGCCAGACTCACCTCAAGAGGCACAACACTATTCCGCTCTAAGCAAGCCAAACGCTCCAAATGGCTGTCCGGTGCCAACAAGTGCATGCTAGCTATCAACCACATGATGGCCTGCTCCTCCCGGGTCGGCCAGAAATAAGGTCCACCTCCCTCTACCATCTGCATTTAGCAAAAATAAAATAGATTAGAACTGTTATTGGCAAGAATTGTAAGGAACGACTTTGATCCTTAAGTTTGAAAACCCAAAAAGGCAAGGCTGCAACTGGTTTTAACCTGTTGCGTAAGACCAAGTAAGCCCTGAAGCTTTATATGGTGTTACGTTATGACATGATCCGTAAATTTGCAGACCTCTTTGGAGAGCCGTCGGGGCATGCAAACGTTGAGTCACAAGTGATTCAGGTGAATCCAGCGGCCAAGCCATGCATGCAACGTCCGTATAGCATTTCTTCTGCCAAACGGAAAATCATGGACAACAAAGTTCAGCAGTTGATCAACTAAGGCTACTTTTAACCTTGCAAATCCGAGTGGGCTGCTCCATCACTGCTGGTCGCGAAGGACGATGCCCAGATGGAGTTTCGACTGGTTACAGACTTCCGACAACTTAATCAAGCTACGGTTCCAGACGTGTATCCGTTGCCCAAGATAGATGACATCTTGGCACGGGTTCGCGGCAAGCCGTACATGTCAACTCTAGATCTGACCAATTGCTATTGGCAGATTACTATTTCGGAGGATTCTCGAAAATTCTTCGCTACGGCCACTCCTCAGGGACTATTCCAGTATACCCGGATGCCCATGGGTGCCCGCAATTCGTCCGCACACTGTCAATGCATCGTTGAGAAGATGATGCGCACGCTTCCAGAAGTCACGTCGGATCCATTTCAGGACGATCTCGTCATCGCGTCCGACGTCTTTCGAGGTCATCTCGTGGATATGAGAAAGGTCTTTAAGCTCATGCGTAAGAACAACTTTTACCTGAAGCGCAAGAAATGCTATTTCTTCAAATCCAAAGTGAAATTTCTTGGCCACTATCTGTCTCCAGAAGGCATCAAGCCAAGTATGGAGAAGATCGATGCCATTCTGCGAATGAAATTTCTCATCAATACCAAGCAGATAAAATCATTCGTGTCGGCTTGCAGATGGTTTGGCAAGTTTATTCCGAATCTTGCCCAAATTGCAGCCCCACGCAATGCTTAGCTCAAGAAGGACGTTCCATTTAACTTCAATCTGTAAGGCCAAAATGCATTTAACATCTTGAAGCAGAAGCTCTGCGAGACCCCAATCCTGGCTCAACCAGATTTCACCAAGGGATTCCATCTCTACACAGATGCCAGTGGTGCAGCTATGGGTTCGGCCTTAGTACAAGGAGACGGCAACGACCAACACGTGATCGAATATGCCTCAAAGCAGTTTAATCCTGCTCAAAAGCATTATTCGACCATCAAAAAGGAAGCTCTTGCTGTCATTTCGGCAATCAAAAAATTCCGTGGATACATCGACGGATTACGGTTCGTGATACACATGGATAATCATCCATTACAGTGGTTGATGTCATTGAAAACTGTCTGGACATCTAACAAGGTGGGCACTATCAGTGCAGAACTATAATTTTGACGTGGAATACATTCCCGGCAAATTGAATGTCCTTTGTGGATTTACTGTCCAGGCCCACAGGCAACACCGAACCGGTGGTCCTCATTCAAGCTATTCTGTTAGATGAGCAGCCCTTGTCAGCTGATGACTTCAGGTGACTCCAGGATGCAGATCCCCACTGGAGAGAGATAATCAAATGCCTGGAATCCGAACATGAAGACTACAGGATCCGACAACACATTTATCAATCGCGGATACACTCGTCCACGACGTGTTGTATCGGTACCTGAGCGGTCAGGACTCGGTAGAGCCTCTTCTCTGCATTCCTGAAAGCATGGTGCAACGCATAATCCGCTGGAACCATACCTTGCCGGAAGCTGCACACCCGGGAATTTCTGGTACCAGTCAGAAAATTCTCGTGAAATACTACTGGCCAGGGTTGAGGCAGGACGTCAGCAAATTCATCGCTGGATGCGTCGACTGCCACAAGTTCAAGCCAAAGAATTCCGCCATGGCAAATGATCAAGTGTCGCCACGAATTCCGGAATGGTTTGAAACCCTAAGTGTTGATCTGGTTGGTCCACTTCCTGAGACTCCCAGAGGCAACAAATTCATTTTCTCGGCAATGGACATCGCCACTGGTTTCCTCGACATTTTTCCTCTAGCTTCAGCAGTTGCTTTTTTCTCTACCTTCGGCAACTGCCGAAGCCATTATCCGGATCTTGTTGCAAGACATCTTCATGCGTTACGGGTTTCTGAAGTCCTTGCGGTGTGATAATGGCACACAATTTATCTCTGCAGTGATGAAACAGGTCGCCAGAAGTATGCAAATTCACCTGCAGTACGTGGCAACCTGGCTACCTTGAGAAAATCCGGTGGAACGTAAACACCGTGACATCAAGCCGAAGTTGGCCATCGCTGTGCAAGATCTTCATATGGAATGGGACGTTTACCTGACAGCCATATGCTGGTCGATGAACACTACTCCCAGTTCTGTTACTGGATTTTCGCTGCATCAATTGACTTTTGGACGCGAACCGCGACAACCGAGAGACTCCGTACTGGAATTCAGCGCATTTTGCCATGATCCGGCCTTTACACAGATGCCGGTGATAGAATTCCTGCGCAGTCTGTCTCTCATGGTCCTGGAAGCAAAAGATGCGCAAGAAAAAGCCCAAGATTTGCGTCGGCAGCAAAATTCCAATACAACTCCGACGGCATTTCAAGAGGGTGATCCAGTCCTCCCGCGCACTCACGCACAAAGTTCGACAGCAAAAGGCTTCACTGCAAAATTCGCGCCAAAATGAGACGGTGTGTACGAGATTTCTAAAATCGTTGGACCCACGATATACCAACTCTGGGATCCGACGCGTTCCATAAATCTGGGCCAGTTCCATGAATCTGAACTGATGCCGTATGCAGCACCAGAGGCCGTGGATGACGCCGTACCGACTCCAGTGGTTCGTCGTGGTCGACAAGGACGTCCAAGAACAACTCCGTCGGACGTCCCAGCGGTCGAAGAAATAGCCGCATCGGCCGTGGTTGTAGAAGATTCCACACTTCCAACCCCGCCAGTAACAGATATTGCGACCAATCAACCAGTTTCTGTGCGTGATTCGCGACTGCGACAAGGTCCGAGACAAGTTCCGGCCAGATTCCGCCATCTCGAGATCACGTCACTGGAAGCTGCAATTTACGACTGTGTCCCCCAATATTCTGAAGAAAGCTTCATGTTTTTTCGAAGATTTATACTACCCTATGTCCAATCGCAGTTTCCGGATACCCCCGAGCGCTGGACCCAGCTTCAGAACATGCTGGCTCTCCAACACTTTGAGGATCTCAGATCTTTGCAGTTGGTACGTCCGGGTCTGCCTAATTACTGTAGAACTACCAGCTACAAGTTAGGACGTGGTGCGGAATTGGCTCTCTCAGCACAAATTCTGCCTCACAAATGTCAGGCAAAAGTCAGGCAGTAGTACAAACCCAGCCAATTATCGACCTGTCTCATTAACGTCTATTGTTTGCAAGACAATAGAGC
>JAQIXP010000223.1:0-31062 GCA_034700285.1 Proteroiulus fuscus | reverse complement strand
AATGCTTTACTGAATCTAAAATTGCCACATTTGTTTTATCATGAATAAATGTTTTTGATTATTTCTTGAACTTGTTTAATTATGCTACCATCAAACAACATTACATTATCCTGCTAGCATTTTTCAAATTTCACACCACCACCATTTTAAAATTTCTTATAAAAATGATTGCAGCGCCAACTTCATTTTTAAATTTCCCGCCATTTTTAAATTTCCCGCCATTTTGAAATTAGCCCGATCGCCGCGCCACCAACATTTTCAAATTTCCCGCCAAAAACCGTGGCAGCGCCCCCTAGCGGTGAAAAGCGACACTAGCGCCACCCCCTAGCGGCAAAAAGCGACACTAGCGCCACCACCGCCCCCTGGTGGCCACTTTTGGAACTAGGCTCTGTATAGGTGCTATATACTACTCCAACTCAATAAATATTCTCATAATTATTACAACTGGGGTCCTATCTCAATGACGAGCAAATCAAGCAGAGATGCTTGATTTGCTAGTATTTTCAGCTCTGCAAAGTTGAGGACTAAATTTTTGAAAGTGCAAAGTTGAGAAATTTACTGTTCCATAACATTTTTTTTAGAACTCTTTCTTTATTTCTCAATTCCTCAACTTATCATCATATAATAGTATCATCAGCATGACGTCATCATGGCAATTTTTTAAACACAGGACTGTTATTAGTGCAATAATAAAACAAATTGAAATTATATTTGTGTGGCAATAACATAGTTCTGTTAAATTCAAGGATTTCCCATCGTATCTAGGTTTGCGGTTCTTGTATAAGTTCAACAAAATGGTTATACACAAATGCAGATTCAGTTCTAATAATGGTTAAATTTAAAAATTATTAAAGCCAATCACATTTGAACGTAGGCTACATGCTAAAATATACTAAAATAATGCATAGCCTACATTATTTATAAAATGAATCTATCTTAGATGAATTCTAATGTCTTCCTAGAAAATGTCACATTTCCCCTAGAATCAATTCATTACAATGGAATAATAAGATTTTACAATAAGAATTTAAATTCTTTTTGCATGAATAGATTTGTGCATACTATAATTACAGCATAACTTTCAGTCGTTGTACTTTTTTTATTAAACTTAATTTAAAATTAAAAAATATAATACATATTTATATTTCTTTAATGTTCAACAAAGCAATATTCTTTAAGAAAAATGAATTAGTCATATAATTAGTATAGAAAATATATTTTAGAAATCCACATCCCATCCACTAGTATCATCTGGTGGAATTTCTTCATTTTTCTGGTAGCAATCAAAATTGCTACTATCTGAAGGAGATCTTACCTGTGATAAACACAAAATTGTTGTCATTTACAACTAGTAAAAATAGATGTATTTCATAAGAGTAATTTGATACCTGAGGAATAATAGGAGGTGTTAGACTTTGTACTTTTAAACCATCCCAGTCAAAACCCTGAAACCACCTGTTGGAAATATAGGTCACGTGTTTACTATGTTGACATGCCATCCAAGTTTTACATGCATTTCTAAATCACTATTTGACTATACACTTTTTGTCAACCATGTTCGTTTATTGTATAATACTCTTACTTGTGTCTTTTAATATCTCTTATGCCATTCTTTTGATATCCAAGCCTTTCCGAAGGGCTATCCCTGCACAATTTTTTCATTAATGATTGGGCATGCCTTGAAATATATCTTGGGAAGTCTATCATGTCAATTCCTTTCAGAATAATATTATAAGTCTTCATCGGATCTGTAGATGTGAATGGAGGGCTGAAATGCAAATATATTCAATAATTTTATTTGGGATAATAGGACTTACAAATAATTTGCATTAAAACTGCAGAATTTCAAAGGTATAAGAAGTGCAGTAGGCTCTATGCCATTAACCAACAACTCCTATCCTCTAAAGGAAATTCTTGCTAGAACAGATGCTTATGATTGGTCCTATTTCTTAAGTTCTATAAGACGATGGAATAATAATCCTAAAATTAGTTCAAAATTGTTAGGAATTCAATTTAACGATGATGTTTAAGTCACAACTGTATGATGTGGGAGTATCCTCCTGATTGTGGGATCAAATCTACCAAATGGCATCATGATATGCTGATCGTTGGGTACTGAGTTGAATTAAATTGAACAATGAAACTTTAAACAACTACAGCTTTTAATCAGACTTTGAAGAATTATGTTGAAAATTGCATGCTGTACATAAAGCTGAGAAAATGTGAAATTGAATGTGGGAACACCATGAATAAGCTGTTGAAGCTTTTAAAGAGACAGTCTCATCTTCTAAGTAGTCATTTCTAAATTGGTAACAACCGAAAATGATGAAATGAATGGAAATTGAAATGTTACTTGATATTACTATTATTTGGTAAATATTTACTTGCAAGCAGAAAGAATTCATAGAAAATGAGATTTATTTATTGATGTTATTTTGTTGATGTAGAGCAACATCTTCCAGCATTTATACTTCACCATTCACGACTCATGGCAATGTTGACAACCATCATATTAGTTGCATTGCTCTTGCATTGTGTAAATGATTAACAAGGGCTACCAGTGTTAATGTATAAATTTTAATACTGATAACAATTTAACTTCAAAAAAGTGGAGCCAAAATGGCTTTGATTCAATTCCACTTAATTAAATCCTGTAGTTAGCATATCATGATGATATTTGTTATCTCACTATCGAGATTCTCATGTCAGTAGTGACTTTTAAAGCATCATTGTTAAATTGAATCTCTAATAGTTTTGAACTATTGTTAGGAAGAATATAATATTGTCTTATAGATTATTTCTTTAAAGGGAATATATCAATGTATGGTAAAATGGCACCTTTAATGTTTGCAGAGAAGCTGGAAACACTGCAGAATAATATTTTTGGAGAAGTAATTAAATGTGTAAATTATTATGGAATTATTATTAATTTGTCCGTACTTTCCTGTAAGAAGTTCAAACATAAAAACACCTAAGGACCAATAGTCCACTGCCCTATCATGACCCCTGTTTAGAATGACTTCTGGAGGAACATAGGCTGGTGTTCCACAAAATGTCCAAGTCTTTTGTGAAGCCCCAATTTTCTTAGAGAATCCAAAGTCTACCTGGATTTAATTGAAAAGTAGTAGAAAGGTGAGATTTTAAATTATTGTAAGTAACTATGCTAGATGGATCATTATACCATTTTAGCATAACCTATGTTATCTAAAACAAGATTTTCTGGTTTCAAATCCCTGTAAATGATGCCTTTTGCATGGAGATATTCCAAAGCTTCCACCACACAAGCAGTGTAGAATCTTGCAGTGTGATCATCAAAAATGCCCCTGGAATGAGCAAATAAGTTTATTTCATTACTCTATAAATTACAATCACACAGAATATAATATCATGTCAATTAACCTGTCTCTTAAAATTGTCCAGAGCTCTCCACCAAGACATGCTTCTGTTAACATGTACAAATATTTTGCATCCTTGAAAGTTTTATAAAGCCTTTTAATGAAACAAGGAAAAACAAATACCAGCATTATATACTCAGTAACATAGTGAGGCCAGATATGTAATTATACTAAAGGGTCATCACATATTATGTAACATTTTAATTGAAGGGGAGGAGGTACCTAATTTTATCATCTTCATCTTGGAACTTGTTAAATAAAATGTTACACAATTCATTTATTGTTGGAATACATAAATGTAACGTGTTGTATAATATTTTGAGAGGGGCAATCAATTTTTAATGAAGTGTTACACGGAGGTAAAAAATTTAAGCAAATAATGTTATGTAACATGTGGATGACCCCTTTACAATAACTAACCTAGCTATGAATGGCATCCGACAAGTTGCCATGATATCTTTTTCGGAGAAAATGTGATTTTGCTGCTGTGTTTCCACGATGTGGTGTTTCTGAAGGCATTTCAAGGCATATGTTTTGGATTTGTCACCAACATATTGCACCTGATAAGATAACATCATTGAAATTATGGTACTTTTTATGATTGTTCATCTATTGGATGTACTTCTTACTAATTCTACACGTCCAAATCCTCCCATTCCCAAAGTAGCTATGACTTCCAGTTTGTCCAAGGTAATGTCCACCAATTGTAAATCTTCATCAGCATATTTACCACCACTTATATTGGACAATCTGTAAGAAATTTTGTAGTTAATAACATATATTTTACTAAAATCTTGCATAGGCTTACACTAGTTTGTGGGCAATGACCCACCTTCTCTTGTCTCTAGAGTCATCTTCATAACTCTTGTTTCGCAGTTCTTGTAAGTCACCAATTAACTGATTAAATGATCTACATAAAAATTCATCGTTTTTAGATTTATAATATTTAAAAATAAATATAAACTGGATATACTGGAAGCTTTCAAATAGTATGTGTAATTTTTGAACTTTTAGAACTTCTCTATCCTCCTTCCACTTTATTATTTAGTGCTTACATATTTAAAACACATTTAAAACAAGTTTTCAATTGTTGAAATTTGGCAGGTAATTTTAATTGAAAATCTGTTCTCTATGTTCCCGAGATATCCATGAGTCATTTTGCAATTTACATTTTTTTTCTGTATATTTTTAGTGGAATTGCAATTAAATAATACTGATTAATCAAGAATACTTTCTCTCAACAAAAAAAACAGATTGCTGTCTACTGCTTTCTTAATTTGAAAAAAAACCTGACTGCATGCTGTCAATGTTCAAATATTTAACTTTTTGCATTTAAACTGGTAAACATTAAATTTACTTTTAATAACAGGAACAGAATGATCTTTTTGATTTGAAAAAGTTGCTGAAAGCATTGCTTCAATTTTCTGGGAAAAGATCCCTCACCCCCATGTGCAAAGTACAGCAAAATAGAAAATCTTATCCCCATCCTTCCCCTAGCTGCTTTCCATAATATTTGAATGCTCCCTATGTGTGCAATAATTTGCTCTTACTCTCTGTCTAAGGCTAGACATTCTACTCCTGGATATTGAGCAATAACATTGGCTGTACGATACTCCTCCCTAATTGAATAAAAATAAGATCGAAGCTTTTTTGGATAAAAATTAGTTTTTTACAAGTTTACAGTAATACAAAAGACTTTTAGGGCAGTGAATGGGTGCAAAGGTGAATAATTTTCAAAATAAACTGTGATGGAAAACCTTAGGAGAGCTTGTTCCCCAAAATAGTCTCCTCTTTCCAGAAAACGAATTTCTTCCTCTTCCCGTGTCCCAGGAATTTTTCTTGTTACTTTAACCTGTAATTATTGTTAGGTTCTGTTTATAGTAGTGGGACTACTTAATGGAAAATGCGAATTATTAACACTTAGTTAACTTACTTGACCACTGCTAATAATGAAAAATGTATCTCCAGTGGTGCCCTGCCGAATAATGTAATCCCCAAATGGGTAGAAATCCTAAAAATTTATATCCAGATTTCATATTAGAAAACTAGTTAAATTCTGCTAATAATATTAAACTACCAACCACTTCTAGGACGTCTCCCATTCTTGCAAGGACATCATTTGAAAGATCTTTCAGCAATGGTACACTGAAAAATAAAACTAATTTAATTATTAAGACTATAAAATATACTATAGAGGATTGATTATTAAATCTTTCATAAGATATCTTGGCATTAACTGTCACTTAATTATAAATCCATATTGATGCCAAATTTCCTGAAGCATGTACCTTTGTAGAAAGGCAATATTTTCTTCTTGTCTTTGAAGTCCAGTTCTCATCATTATCGCTTGAAAGATCCTTCTGTCCAAAACCCATACCCTAGCATTTGTTACAGCTTAATCGAATTAAATAAATGTATTTTAATTAGTAACCTAACTTGACAGTATTAAAGTAAATATGAGATTTGTTTTTAATTTTACCTAATACAGATGCTGTTCTTGTACAGTTATATAAGACTGCTAGTTCACCAAATGCTTTTCCTGAACCCATTATCCCCAGCACAATATCATCTTTTATTACTTGTAATTCCCCTTCTGCTTGACAAACAAGTGTAATGCATTGAATTAAATGCAGTAAATGGAAGAAAAAAAACTTGAATTTTGTTTGTTGGGGTATTTATTAAGAAAATGTAGTGACTCCAATTTGTAAATGGGGTTTCCCCTAAAATCCCAACCTAATTTATGGACAACCCCTAAAGCTATTATTGTTTACCTGCTGACACATATAGGTGTGATCCTGGATCTCCTTCTCGAATAACAAAGCTTCCTTTTGTAATTTCATTTGGATACATGCTATCCACTATTTCTCGGACTTGGGAGGAATCTAAATTCTTGAGAAAGTCATTTTCCAAGATGGCATCTTTAATCAATTGTTTTGACCTAAAATCAAATTATGACAGTTAAAATTATTTTTACTTATTATTTAAGGAAAGGTACACGAGTTAATATAAATTATTTGTATTGATTCCTGGGATTTGATATGGAGCCCAACATTTTAATGTCAATTTTGTCAAACAGGTGGCAACTTATTAAATATTCATTCCACCGAAAGTGTGAAGGTTAGTCTATTTTTATAGTAGCCCTAGATGTTTTATTGAAGTAGGCCTACACAGCTGCTTGCATATTATATATTAATTGTCAATTTGTGTATTTATTGATTTACTGACTTTGATGTTTGCCTAATACGGTTAGCACTTACTCCAGGCAGATATAAAGCGACACTTTGATAATGATCTTGATAAAGAACTAATATATGGATTAGTTATATGAAATATAATTACATATTTCATTGGATAAAGGTCGTTAAAAGACTCGATTATAATTATCAATTTTTTTTAAGTTGTCAGTGTTGGCGAATGGATATTGTTTTAGTAGTATCATATTTATAAATTTTAAATAAATTTTCAGTATAAATTTCGTTTGGGATCGTCCACATATTACTTTGCCCTCGAAAGGGCGATTTTGATAAGAATCTTTTTAAAAAAGGAAAGGGAGTTTTTAAAAATATTGATATATTTCATTGTGTATTTTTTTGTAATTCGAGGTATCAAGTGAAATATTTCAGTTTTAATTTGATAATTTTAATTTCTCACTAGCTACTCTATGGGTGGATTGCTCAAATCTGGAATAGTGTTTAAAAGCTGGGAATAAATTTCAAAATAACATGTAATTTTGAAGTTTATTCCCAGCTTAAATCATTATTCCAGACTTGAGCAAGCCACCCTAAAGATGCAACAGGTTTTTCTATTAGTTCTGCAATTATTTTAAATCCTTGAAAAACTGGTGGCATACTGAATATAACAGCTACAGAAATTCTGAAAAAAATTGAATATTTTATGCTAAAAGAGTGGTTTTTTTAATTATTTTGTTTTTTGAGGGATATGTGAATGGAATGAGAAGAGCTGTGATACAGTATAGTGCACAAATTATGAAATGATAAATTTATTTTGGACATGCATGATTAATGGAGCTTACCTAAAATCTTTATCAAATTTAGGTATTTCCATTTTTTCCATAAATCTTCCATGCAGCCAACTCTCTCCAGAAACCCCTTGTTTCTTAGATAGATAACCTTGTCCAGCCATGGAATGATTTTTATTTACCAAAGACAGTAAATCAGGACCAGAAGCAGGCTGTGGTTTGGTTGCTTGCAAGACAGACTATAGATTTTACATTGTAATATAAATATTTGAAAGGCTATATATTAGCACCATTAAAGCGATTAATGACATATTTCATTATACATGCACCTAGCTCTTTAAAAAAAATATTAAATTACATTTTCTTATATTTAATCATTCTTACTTTCAACTTATGAATTTCCCTTTTTAACTTGAGTAGATCTTGATCTTTATAAGTTAAATTTTGACGCAAATCCATCAGTTGTTCTCGCAGTTCTTCGATTAGGGCATTTTTTTCTTTGTTTTCGGCTTCAATGTTGGCAAAGGTTTCTCGTAAATAATCCACATTAAGTATTTCTGAATTTGGCAACATATTATCCTTGTTTGAAGCAACAGGCTGGTGAGTTTGTAAGGCTGCAGTGCATGCGGTCATTTCATCAGTATTTGTATTCGGTGCCAAATGTGTATTTCCCATCTCGTTACTTTCTTTGGAAATATTTGGGATTTTCAAAGTTTGTATTTTCTGCTTATTTCTGAATAATTCAGTTGGCCTATCGCCATCAGAGCTGCTGTATAAAACACGCTGCCCTTTGGTCATTTGCTGTACACTAACTGAATCGATTTTAGCCAATCGAACTTTACTGGTATCTTTGTTGGATTCATACATGTTTTTTAATGCTACTTTACATTAGAAAAATAGCCCGTATTGCTCCTTGGTTTGTGTGTGGTAGCTAACTGGCATATCAGTTGGCTTCTCTATTTATCACTTTCATGACACAAAAGGTGCTAAAAGAAATTAATTTAGACCAATACCATACAATAAGTACAGGGTGATTAGTATTTTATTGCATTTGCTGTTATTGTATTGCTTTTTTGTTCAGCCGGTTTCTAAGGTCGGAATTAATTAAAATAAAGTCACAAAAGGAAAACATCCGAAAAATTTCAGCATTAGGCCGAAACAAAAGTTGACATCCAAACCTTTTGCAAATCGTAGTTGCTATAGGCCTAGTATTAAAGAAAATGAGCTGCGAAAAGTTGGGATGTTAATTATAGGCCTAATGCTGAACTTTTTATGTTTTCCTTCGTCAGGGAAAAAACTTGGAAAAAGTGACTTTCGATCTTCCAGCTCTATAAGGTTCAGATATATTTTGTTTTACAATTTTTAAAAAAATATAAGGAGAGTAAACCCATGCATCTTTAAAAAAAATTTCCATTACTTTCCTAGGATATATAGCCATCTTTATTTAATTATGTGATATTTGACTTCCAAGTTATGTTCATTCATAAAAGTGATGTTTACATTGTATACATTCGGTATATTTTAGTAGGCTAATTTTGATCTTAAATTTGAGTTTCTCAGGGGTTTATTTGTTAAAATGAAAAATTATACCGTTATTTGTTGAAAACATTTTATTTTTATCAATAAGCATGTTTAAAGCTATACCTGTAATTCGTTCATTTGTGTCGCTATAGTTCTCTAGACAGAGAAAAAGAGATTAAAACTAGCATGCAGTTATCAAATAGCCCCTGTACCTAGCAACATATTTCATGCAGTTACCTTGTATGCATAACAGTTTTCTAATCACTTATATATGAATGAATATACCTTTATACGACCATATATTTGTAGGGAAACCTCAAAATTATTTCAGGAAATTCATATTTGATCATATAGAAACCTTACAATTCACTTGATTTATTGTGTTATATTGGGTTTCGTGTGACCTGTTCATTTAATGAATTTCAAACCCTACAAACATATTCCATTTATATAACATGTATAGACCATTATTTTATTGTGGATATATATATATATATACCCAATGAAAAAAAAAACTGCAGAAAAACTGTAGTTTTTCTGTGCAGTTTTTCTACAGTTTTTCTAGTTTTTCTGCAGTTTTTCCACATTCTAGTAGTAAGAAAAACTGCAGAAAGAATGGAGAAAAAACTGCAAAAATTATGTATGATTTTGTTTCATAAACTTCCAGAAAAAAACTACAGTTTTTCTGCAGTATTTTTTTCATTGGGTAGGCCTATACACACGTGTATAGTAAGCTTTAACCAATGCCAAACTTTACTTTTGACAATTTATTTTTCCTTTGTCCTTTGTCTTTGCTGAATGTTATAAAGTTGTGATGAATATTGGCAGACTGACTATTCAATTTGATGGGACTGACTCACTGCTGTATAATATATACAGTGGCTTAGATTTTTAGAAGGTTGTATTGACTTTGGCCTGAAGCTGCCCCTTTTTATGTACGAAAACTAAAATATTTTCTATTAATTTTACATTGGTCTTAGGCTGGATATATTGGGACCAGCATTCCAAATATCTGCACCAATAAACCAACATATTGGTTGTATAGGTAAATTCAATTATTAATGTCAACGTACCAATAAATGCTATCTAACACAACCAGTATTATTGGAGTTATTGGTCATGATATTGGACCAATATGCAATAGAATTGTTCATATGAACCTGTACTTATATGCACTTGACCCTATATACCTAATTCTATATAGGCAAAATACTAGGAAAAAGTAAAAACTTTTATGAATTTAGGGGAGCTGAAAATTTAGCCAGACTATCAAGTACGGTATCCCAACGTATACAGCGACTAAAGTATTTTTGGTGGGTGTGCATGATTGATACGTGGGTCTTAAAGTAATAAAAAAACATAGTCTATTTGAAACTCCATTCCGCCATATTTTGGCACAGACATCTAGTGTGCACTCTAGTACTCTACGTTAAATATTTAATCTACGTCTACTGTCTAACACCAAAAGCATCTTCTAGACTGCTTTTCTCAAGCATGCCTCTTTTTTTCTCGCGCACATATTTCAAACGGGACATATTTGTTGGCTTCATCTGTAAAAAATTTGGCCACATTTCATAGCCGTGCTGCGCTCTTATCTGAAAACAATACGTTGGTGTTAGCTTTTTAGTTTAGAAAGTGTTTTCTGTGCCAATTGTGGGAATTTATGCTAATGCCAGGAAAGTGCCATTCAACTTAAGTTGGCAATGAAAAATGGACGGTGCCTAAACTTCTATCCAAGTTATAGTCATGGACTATGTCTGGTGCTTCAGTTCTTACATGGATAAAATGAACCCGTAAATATGAATTAAATATGTCCAAGGGCCGTAGCACTGTGCGCCTAAGCGGGGGTCCTCCATGGGGCTTTCGGCTCGTAGAAGGACATGCGGGTGTATCCGCTGGTCTAAAAATTGCTAAGGTAAGGATCTGCCAAATTAACTAAATCAACAGTTTTTCAATGCATGTTTTACATGTATTCGTTTTTTATTTTTTTGCGAAAGGAGAATTCAGACTTGTTTTTGAGAAAAAAAATATACTAAGCAGGTGTATGTTTATTTTTGGATACGTGTAAAACGAATAAATGAGCAATGAACTTTCGTCTTAAGTCTCATGATGAGCCCACAGCTGCATTTAAACTTAAATGGTTCAATTTAACATTATTTATTGCCAGAGATATCGTTCATATTTACACCAACTATAGTCCCACTTGATAAATGTATTTTTTATCTTTGTGATTATGAATTGAGATAATTAATACTTCATTATTAAAAATTACCAATCAAATCCTTGGTTCATATTTTAAGGTATTTTAATTTAGGCTTCCTAGCTTTATTTAGATGTAATTCCTGAAGTCAGTTAAAAATATATATATGTGCAAAATGTAATGTGTTTAATTGTAAACTTTATAGCTTAGCACTGATATTCCAAGGAATTATCAATAATTATCAAATAAAATTAATTCAACCAATAAACTCTACTATGTCTCTCTCAAAAAGTAAAATTGGAGTTTAATTTTTAAAATAAAATTTATTAGAAACATTTTGTTATTTATATATTTGCAACAAACTAAGGGGGAAATAGCATTCGTCAACTTGTCAACTTAAAATGTTCTCTTCAACGATGCCATCAATTTCAGATATTTTCGTCACTGCACAATTAATCCAAAATAAATTTGAAAAATTAATGTAGCAGACAGTCAGACACTGAGAGATAGACCTAAGCCAGCAGACATGAAATTGTAATTTCACTTTTCTCAGAATCTACAAATGTGTCCATTCATACAATTTTAAGCAATCAAAATCAGTGTAAATAATAAAATGATTGAATTTGGCATTAATAGGGAGTCATCCATTAATGATGATTTGAAGCTGCTCTCTTTCTCATCATTGGCTGAGCTCTCAGCTTTAATCAGTGTTTAAATAGATTAAAGGTTAATTAAGGATGTTAATAATAGTATAACAACTCGTCTGTTATCATTCACAATTTTAAACAACGTCGAAGTAGGACGTTTTACCATTTATTATATTGAAGCCAGCTGTGGTCTGTAGAAATTTGAAACTCGAGTTGCAAATTGAGAATAGTCCATGTTTATTTCTAAAATATCCTCATATCCATTTATGTTAACCAATCATGTTCATCGTATATAACTCCCTCGAGATTTAGATCCTGCTAATGGTTTTCTTTCCCTCTCTTTTACTCCATGGAATTTATTATGTTTCAAGAAAGGTCAATTTTCTATACAGGTATTTTTAAAATGCAGATTACTCAAATCTTCTCAATTTTCTTACATAGGTCCGACCTAAAAGCAAGGCATTTAATATCCTGAGAAAAGGAGATGTTTTATTATGCATTAATGGCATTCCTTCAGATGAGATCAGCTATGATCAAGCAATGGATATCTTGGATTCGGATATTGTTGACTTGACATTGGAAATCTCAAGGTAAAAATAGAAAATTACAGAAATGGAAATAATTGCTTTTATAACAGCTGAATTAACTGGATGTAACTTCTTGTTTTCAGAGGAAATGAAACTGAGAGAAAAGATGTTGTGCCGGCTGAAGCTGTCACCTGTAGCCACGAAAATGACAATGACAAGGTAATTTCAAAATAATTTTAGATGTTAGACTTTTTTAATATGCAAGTGTGATAAAGGAAAAATGAAACCATAAACAATATTTCCCTAATTAAGAGTGCTCTATAAACAAGCATTTTTATGTTTTACATGTTTTGCCTACCTGTTTATTACATACCGTAAACTAAAAATAAACTTGAACTTAGCGCATATCTTTATGATGCACTCTGTAAAATCATGTATTTTTTCACATCATAAAATCTAAAATAGAGATGCAAAATAAGTTCTGATCATGTTCAGAAAAATGATATTCAAATTTTCTTACCCCCCCCCCCCCCCCCCCCCTCCCTCATCCCCTATTCAAAAAAATAATAATAATAATTATGCAAATGACTGTATACCTGTAGAGAAATAAGTAAATATCGTACCTACATGGCAACTGTACTGGCCAAATTTATAAAATACTTTATAAATGGTTAATATAGCTGCAATTATTAGCAATTTTAATATATAATAATTTTTCCCCATTTTGGGTGACTCTTACCCCACCTGAGCTCAGTCATCCTTAAAGGACGGCCCTAATCATATATGAGCCAAAATTGTGACTTAAACTATTGGAATTTACCCAAAACGATGGTAAATGAGTAGTTTGCTTTAATGTTGAAGCTTATTAGTGTAATAAAAATAATGTATTTGTGTAAAAAGCGCTTAATGAACTAAGCTATTTTAGTAGAAGCTTACTTGTTAGTGCTTCGATCAGCATCCATAAATCTTTGTTGCAAATTCTTTTTCAAGAAAAAAAAATGTTAATAGCCACTTTGTCATGCCCTGGATAATGTTTGAACTGCTGTATTTATAGTCTACTGCTACGGTCTATGGTTGTGGTCTATTATAACAATCACTTGCAATCTAATTTTACACCCTAACTCTGCTTTCAATTGTGGCTGGGGATTCAAAGGATTCAGGAAAAGTCTAATTTTATTATATTTAACATTGTGCTTTTCGATGCCCAGGAGGAGTGAGCCATTGCATAATTATCTGAAGCTGTTTTATGCTTATGCTTATGGTTGGGTTCAAAATATTATAAAATTTTGCTTCACATTGGTTAATTTTCATATGGATGATCAAATCGAGGTAAGATAAGTGCATTAAAATTTATTATTAATATAAAATTATGGGATTATAAGTTTATGTATCATGTGGCCTATGTGTTAGTTTATTTTTAAATATTTGTCCCATTTTGAAAAAAAGGGATGCAAATCACTTCACTGGCTTTAGTCCAAAATGGAAGGGATTCCCTATTTTTTTCCTTCCTATATTAAAAATAAACATCTTTGATCTTTGTAAGACAATTTCCTCTTGGTCTTACATTTAGCTTCACAAAATTTCAGTTTATTATTTTAATAAATCTCCTGAATTCGTGTGCAAATTAATCCTGTGAAATTACTTTTTTAAATCTTACTCTTTATTGAGAGTGTTGCGGTGTTACCTATCATTTATTATAAGGAGTATTGCTTATGATCCTAACTTTAATTGAAAAAAATTGATATAAAATAAATTCATTAAATAACTTTCCATTATTTGTGCTGTTAATATGCAATTTTTAATACTTCATTTTAAATTGATATTGGTTCATTTCACATATTATTGATCAACCGGAGGGGCAACCCCCTCCCCTTTGCAACACTGCGGAATAAGTTTGTTACCCTCCTTCCCCCAATGAAAAAAGGTAATTCAAGGCATTTGTGAAACCCATATCTAACCCGGGATATTCGTATGACCCCCTATCTATAATGAAACATTAGTATCTGGGTATTTTGTGTGCATTTATTGCAAATATTATGCCTGTTATTTAGAAATCAGATGAACAGCTTTCCCCCTCCCAAACTGCTGGCACTGCAGAAAGTCTTGCATCTGAAGCAATGGACACAGATGATCTTCCAGAAAGCCATCCGGAGAAGAAGCAACCAATTGATAAGACCATGGTGACTGAAGTTGATATCAAAGTTCTTGAGCCAGAACTTATTGATAATCCAACAGAAGATAATCATCGAGAGCCTGAACCAATGGATGTAATGAGCACTCCAATAGACATCCAAAACAGCAAGCAAGATACTCCTCTAGAAAATAAACCTGAACCAAACGATGCAATGGACACTCAGCCAAATATTCAAGATCTCAAGCAGAATAATCCTCCTAAGTCTCCTATTATAGCTGCAATGAAAAATGGCACTGATGATCAGAATCCTAAGTTCAATGGTCATCCAGATAATGTACCAGGGCTGGAACCAAATGCAATGATGACCATTCAAGAAGCTATTCCAAAGCACGAACCAGAGAGTTTTCCAGATACCTTCATAGAGCTAGAACCAAAGGCAGTAAAGCGCAATCAAGAAAATGTACAAGATCTATCAGAGAGTCTTCCAAGTACTAATCAAGAGCTGGAATCTGGTGTTGTAACAAGCATTCAAGCTGATATTCCTGATCTGAAACCAGGCAGTTTTCCAGATATTCTTCCTGAGCTTGATTCAGCTGCTGTTTTGAACTCTTCAGGATACATAAAAAATTCCGAACCAGAATTTAGCAATCTTCAAACGCAAGAACTTATGCAGCCCTTTGAACGTGTTAGTAACAAAGAGGTAAGAAAAATTTACTTTATTACATGTAACTACAAAAAGTATAGTATTTAAGACTGTGTCTATAATTATTTGTGGAACCGTCTGGGTAGTGCCATTAGACTTTTTAATATATTCTTAATTTAGTTCATGTTTATGTATGAAATTTGAAAAAAGTTTCTTCAAAAATTAGTTTCTAACTTAAGAGAACTTTCTGTATAATAATTTTACATTAATGTTCTCTACAAGCTAAGCTTCATCATGATTTCTCCAGAAGCAGATCATGTTTTTGAAAAATAAAAAAAATTTTTAAGCAGCTTAATTTTATGTAGGGCATAAATATGAATTAACATGCAAGATGAAGAAGTTTGGTTTGCAGAAATTATGTTGTGCATTTTCTGCAGAAATGTTGATATCTTATATGCATGGGCAATTTATTATTATTATTATTATTATTATTTTAGCAAATCGATGATTTAACGAATTTTAATAAATGACATTTAAACTTATTTATAAAAATAAAATCAATTAATACTTGTAATGGAATATTTTCTTGTCAAAAGTATACTTACTTTTTATGAATGCTTTTATGAGTAGATAAGTTGATTGATTGTGGCATATGTTAGTTAATGTGTGCAGAAATAAATAATACTGATAAGACCGGCCATATATTGATCCAACGCATTTAAAAATATAACCAAATGGTATTTGTCAAAATTTCAAAAAAAAATTGTTTATTTGAACAATAGTTTAGCAATAATACGTATTTGCTTACATTTTGTGTATATTAAAGCTAAACAATTGAACTATCTATTTTATCCAATTCTTGTTTTTTCTTCAGAATACAACCACATCATGCCATGTGACAGAAAATGCAGATTGTCCTGATGAACTTGCAACATCTGGTGAATTTCAAATAAAGGATCATTTGGAAAACTTAAACACTAAAGATGTACACAAACAGACAGAGGGGTGGAACCAACAGGAAATACTTGAAACCATTAACAATGGATATGTGAAAGAGTACGGCATAGAAGAATATCTTACACCAGTAAAAGGTTTTTCAGAAAATGATATTTCTGCTTTTCCAAATCTTAACGCGCATCAAAAGTATCAATTTAAGAGGGTCCAATTTAAGAGTAATCTGGGCAATACGAAAACTACTGGCAACGCATCCGCATCTCCTTATTATCCACAACAACAGATTCCTGTGAGAAATAGTGGGCCTGCTTTTGGCATTTCTCCAAATGACGATTTAGTTAATGTGGGGAGCAACTTTCAAAGTCCAAAATTTGTGCAGGAAATTCAACAACCGCCAGCCCAAGAAGACGGAGTAGCTCCTAATAGGAAATTCCAACATATTCAGCAGGGAGGCGATGGTGATTTGAGTGCATCTATCAAGGATTTTTCTGAGCATCCATCAAATTATAGGCAGCAATTTGAAAACGACACTATGGGTTCCACTGGAACTATGTTCAAAGTTAGAAGAATTTCATCAATGACCAAATGTGATAGATGGACACCGAGTGCAGGCTTTGTAACAACCAAAGAAACGACTTCCTCTTCTTGTAGGGTAAGACCATCTATTTTTTATTATAGTTATATGTATTTTATCTTCTTAGTTTTTGTTATTTCATTTAAAAAAATCATTTGCATTGCAATTTTAAGCAACCAAATTTAATTAACAGTGTCCTAAGTCTAAGCCATACATACATGATTTTATGTTCTATTATGTCATATTTCATATTAGACATAGAATTTCTGCCTTAAATATGAAATTAACAAAGTTTCACAATTCAGTTCTTAAAATTGTATGCGATTAGACTTGGAATATTATAGACTAGACAAGTTAAACTTCATGAAAGGTTAACAAATGCATTAAATGGCATCATCAGCATAATTCATTGACAAAAATAAATATTTCATTATTTTATGGTAATAAAGTTAACAGATTTAGTTTATTACAGACTTGACCAAGCTCAGAGTTACCCTGGTAGGATAAATAATTAATTTATTTCGATTCCTGATCTCTTTTTTCAATGTAAATATTTTAAAAGTAATTACCTCGATGCTTGACTCAGTCAATCTGCTTGGCCTGTTTTACTACAAACATGCATAGATAAAAATGTAAGGATTTACCAAAAATGACAGGCCTGACCTAAGATGGTTTTATGATATATATTAGATAATTTTTGACTTTTCGAAATTCGGGTTACTGTATTTTGCAATTTTCAACATTTTGAAAATATGTAAATCATCATGTTGCAGAGTAAAAAAAACCAAGTTTTACGGTTAGCCTAGAAATCTGAGTATAGTCATCTAGATGTGCTACCTAAAAAGTCCTTAAATTATCTCATGCTGAAATTGATGTAATGTCATCACATGTTATCAACACAAATTCATTTTAATTAAGTAAACTTTGCTTCTGTGACCTGTTTCAACAACGTGCAGCACTGCCTAAATTCACACTTGTAAGGAAGTTGTGTTAATTTCACTGGATTATATACAGCACTGGCACAATTCGCAGCTGTTATTTAAAAGGCAGTTCATGCTGTCCTAAATAAGGGTTTACACTATTTCTTGCTTTTGCATAGAAAAGCCTTGCTTTGCTGGAGATTGAAACCCAAATCAAGTTACTTGCTTTGTTTCTATTTTGGAAGTTCAAGGCTGCAGATTCTAAATTATTTTTACGAAAATTCACTTTAAAGATCAACAAATATATAACCAAAAAGTTTAAAGTTAAATTTATATTGGCAAAATAATATGTAATTGCAAAACTTTCGATGATAAGAAAGATGTGATATTGTTAAGGATGGTCCTCGAGGGATTATCTGTTCTTTTAGACGAAAAGTTGAAAATAAGTTTTACAGAAAGTTACATTTAAGAAGGATGGCAGGTTCTATACTATATATAAATTTGCAGCTGTCGTTGTATTTTCTTGTATCGTTTGTTATTGCTCTCACTGGCTTTTGTTGGTGAAGAAACTTGCTAAATAGTACAAAGTATATACAGCATTCCCATAAACAAGAAAAATAAACATATGTGCCAGAGCCAAACCTAAGTGGCAAATATTCAAAAGAAATCATTAGATTATTTCTAGCATTCTAGCATAAAAGTTATTTGCAAATAGACCTAAGTGTTATCTTCATGAAATATGCAAGCATACCAATAACTATTAAATTTAGGGAAACATTTCTGTTATTATGTATATTTAAAACTTTGCCAAAATTGAAAGATAACAACTGAATTGTGTACAGAATTTATTGGCCATTTAAATTCTTCTGAATCCCGTTTTGTTGCCTTGAATGATTACAGATGCAACTCTGTTTGCTGAACAACGTTGTATTCACGGGCCAAGAGAACTTTGAAAGAATTTAAATTGTTAGAAAAAAAACTTTGGCAGGGCAAAAATATTGCAACAGTGTCAGTCTTGCAAATAACAAGTAGTAATATTGTGGCATTTAAAATTAGTAAGTAAAACTTAGTAACTTAGTAAAAATTAGTAAAACTAAGTACAATTACTACTGTATTTTAAATAAATCTTAGGGTGAAATTGTAACAATAAAAATGAATTTGCAGGATTGCCACTGATGATACTGATCTGTCCAGTTTGGGAATGTCTGGAAAATTAAAAAATGTGAGCAGACTTTTATTAAAAATTATCAGGTAATAGTCTGATAGGACTATAGAAATTGTCTCAAAGACCTTCCATTTATTCACTGAAAGTCTTAATTTTTTTTAAAAAAAACCTTTTTGCACCTTTTTTTTTTAAAAAAAGGTGCTTAGTACCCCAGTATTATCTTATAAGAAAAAGTAAAATTTCAGAAAGTAAAACTGGCCTGCTTGATTGGCCTGCTTGAAAA
Source organism: Proteroiulus fuscus (assembly GCA_034700285.1). Taxonomy (NCBI): domain Eukaryota; kingdom Metazoa; phylum Arthropoda; class Diplopoda; order Julida; family Blaniulidae; genus Proteroiulus; species Proteroiulus fuscus. The sequence goes on along the minus strand of JAQIXP010000223.1, from coordinate 12,120 downwards.
TACTGACAAAATTTGTAAGTCTTTTTATACTATTTTTCTATTTATATTTACTGTTTATCTTTTGTTTTTCTCAGACAAAGACATTAAGAGATTGGAAAAATAAATGAGTTAAAGTCAGTCTAAAAGGTTTTCAAGATGTTGTTACAGCCCTGGATTTGGCATCAGCTATCTTGTTTAACCCGTTATTTCCTGCTTTCATAAAATGCACATCCCCAACTTTGAAATCCTAATGTGATGCCAATTGCAGTATAAACACCAGGAACCTTAATTTTTTTATTGTATCTTAGCCAATAAAATAGGTCCAGTTCTTGCATGCTGCTTATTTTTGTTTTTGGGTTGACTTTACAAAAGCCTTTTTTTATGAATTCTGAAAAAAAAATATTTTTATTCCTTTTTAGGATTCAGCTGATTTATTTAATAAAGCTAATGTCCAGCCATATTCCACTTTGGACAAACCTCGACCAGTTAGTATGCCACCGGTAGATTTTCACTTTGATTCCAGTCCTGCCAAATCCACACCGATGGAAATTCAAGTCAATGGGAGGGCAGTAAGTGAAGAAAAGGTAATAATAATTACTATGATACTAATAAAGTAAACTTTTAAGATAGTTAATTGCAAAATCTTTCATTAGTGAGGCTTTGCATTGGTTTTATTATATGTTTACACTGTATTACTATAATCATCGACAACTTTCTAACATGTTGGCATTGCCGAAAAATCTGTTCTCAAGTTTTTTTGCTAGTAGATTTAGGCCAAACAAGAAAGGGTTGTTGCTAATATACCGATGTGCGTGTATATACACTTTTATTTTTAACCACGCATATAAGTCCTTTTGAGTTTTTTCTAATGTAAATGTGCATCTACTTTGCGAGTCATGTTAACAAACAGTTGAGGTGTAAACAGTTAGATGTCAATTAAGTATTCGTAAACATTTCCCCATTTACTATTAGGCAATAGTTTTAATTTGCACTAAATTCAATATTGGATAAAGTATACTGAAAGCAATATTAAAAAATATTTGAAATCCAGAATGTGGCATAAAAATATAAAATAAACAACATCTTGGAAATCTGTATCGAAAACTTAAAAATTTTAGTCGAAAGTTCAAAAATGATGTTATTTGAAATCTTCGGAGTTTAATTTTGGGTAGAATTTTGCAAAGGAGATAATTTAATGTTGTAATAAACTGCATTTGGAGACTTACATTAATTATAATAATACTCGTAATTATTTAATTCATTTTAATACCTGTACAATATGAACACAAGTCTAAAAACGTTACAGTTAGTACAAAACTTGCTCTAAAATACAATAAAAATCTTATAATTAATTTAAAATTACATTAGTCAAGTTCATCGCGAACACTTTGGTTAATAAATTTAAAAAACATATTGCCTTTTCAATGTACAATTTTATATAAAATCATAAAATCATATCAAAAAATCTGTCAAAGTCTCTAAATATGGCACAACATAAAACAATTTATAAACAATTTGAACAAATATTCTGCAAAATTAGGTGCTAATATCTCTATAGTATCATGTTTAAACATATACATGACATTTTTTCTAAAAGCGTAAACTTATTATTTTAAATAAAAAGCATCGACACCTTAATTAAAATTTTATTTGGCCTTTAATATCTCGTAATATTATTGTTTGACATCATCTTTCAACCTGATGAAAGTGCTTTCTAAAATTAATTATTAGGATATGAAAATACACTGTACCAAGGATAAAAAAGCTTTAGCAAACAACATCTGTCACCCACATTTCCTACCATGACAAAAACATTGATAACACCTCGGTAGTCTTAAAATGTGATTTACATTACAACTTAATTTCATAATTACTTAACGTGTAAAACCCAGGAATGACCTAGTTCATTTATTTATGTGAAATTGTGGATGATTTTGTGGTAGTGTTGGCTCACCCTGTAAAAATTATATATAGTTAGCCTTGTTAAAGATGTAGTCTGACTTAAAAATAGCCCTGAGTTCGGCCAAAGTATGTGTGCTAGTTGGAGCAAAATTTAGCAGGAAAATCTTCCTTTGGATGTTTTTTCCTCATCTTCGCCTAATGTCGGGTAACTTTTTATCTCCTTAATACTGACTTGTGAAAAATAATAGTTTTCTGCTTGGAAAGTAATTGAAACCATATCGCAGCTTTTTATCGTGTGGAAACTTTAAATCGTGATCCTCAACTGCAGATCTTCATCCCAACACTTTTTGTGCGAATAACTTGCTGGATGTGAGCAGATAAAACGTAATTAGCCCATGTTGAGCTTGGAAAGGGTCACTTGAAAGGCGAATATTTTTGGCAAAGTGTAGGTTATATTGTTTTCATTTTAGTCCGTTGTTTACTCGTTGTTAATGCGAACTGTTTAACGACATAAAAGTTCCCCTTTTAAATTGGATGCAGTTTTTAAACCTTATACTATTTAATGCACGTTTATCCTTTTCTGCATAGATTTGAAATTTTCATATGCTTGGATTTTGGATTCCAACCGAATATGACGGAATATCATTTGTTTTGTTAAATCTATAGGAATAGAACTTCTTCAATGGAAAAATAATTAAAGTCAGGGGTTCTCATAGATTTTATATGTATATACATTCCTGTATTTTGAAATGTATGCTTAGTTTTTATAATTTGCCCATTAATTTATGTATTATCACTCATTTTATGCAAAATTTTTATAAATTTAATCAGGTTTTAACTAATTTTAAATTGTATTTGTAGTCAATTTCATCTTTTTTGTGACTCAAACTCATCCTATGTGAACTTTGCCTAACCAGGGAAAGGTTACCATTAATTGTAATTGAGTGATCATATATTCTCACAAAAATTCGTTAAAATTCATACATTTTGGAAAAATAATGTTTTTTGGACAAAAAAGTTCTATTATATTTCTTCATTTTGTGAACAAATTCCTGTAGCGCCCAGTATTATTTTATTTTAAAGAAATCATTTTTATGATGTTCCTATGTTAATTTTGTTAAAAGAAAATGTCCAATATTTCCTTTATAGGACAGAAAATAATTAAGTATGAGACATGTTAGGCTATTTATTATAGATTTTTAATTTGTTGAAATATAAAGTCGAATAGCATTTTTAAATACATGCACAAGAATTGACTTCCTCATATTAAAAAGTTTTTTTAGTTGATCTTGTCAATTTTTACGTCATATATAATTAAGAAGATGAGAGGATAATATCTCGACATATTTTTATGAAACTAGAAATTTGTAGCATTTTATACCATGCTAAGAAGTGCTATAGTCTGTAGAATGTGTAGTAAGAAGTCTATAAAGATAAATGTAATTGTCCATTAACTTTAACAGCCCATAGAAAGTTTTTCAAATTCTATATAAATTATTTTAAAATAGCTATAGCCATGTGGTTGTTCTCATCCATTTTTTCCCCCTACAATGTTATTATTTTAAAAAATCCAAGTTGTTTGTAGTGTATATTGTATTTCAAGTATTAAATTTCAGTCCATGCACTTGCAGTGAAATGCTTTCAATACAAAAATACGATACAGAAAATCTGTTAATTCCGTAAATTAAATTGTGAATAGTTAATGCCCTTAGAGCATTTATGGTCTCCAAATATTTATGTATAGTTAATGAATTCGAGGAATCAATTATATATTAAATTTTGGTATATGTTATTTCAACTTATTTGCAAGCACATATTGATTAATATTTCTGTATTCTGGCATACATCTTTTTCATTATAATTATTGTATGTGTTCTTTTACAGAAATTTGACTCCACAAATACAAATACACAACATGATTACCATCGCCTCCTGAAGGCAGTACAACCCCCTCCTAATTCCGAACATATGGATTTTCTATTATCAGGAAGTAAGCTATTTTTCTGTAGTTTTCTTTTCAGTGTGCATTTTTGGCTGTTTTGTTCTATTGAACTAATGTAGTTTCTTGGATTGTTTTACATCAGAAAAAATGTTCTCCTCATCAAGTTTTTACGAAGAACCTCATCATAAGTACCCGACCGTTGAAGAACAAGTTGAATTATGCAGAAAGATTGCCAATTCCTTGTCAGCTGATACCAACAAACTGTCTAAAGGTGCATCTATGTACAGCAAAAGGCGAAAACGAGCGGACAAATGGGTGTTTGAAGGTATTAAAATTTGATCAAACTTGAACATGTATTTAAGCTCTTGTTTAAATAAGCATCGAAAATACAATTATTAGCCGATATGTTTTCTGCCAAAATCGGAGTGAGAGTGCTCTAGTTATACATTACAGATGTAGAAGGCTCTTTTAGAGGCTTTTTCCATTAGTATAGTATGCCATCGTTTAAAAGAGGAAATGTAAACTTGTTTCTGACATGTTTTAATTAAATAGCAAAAGTTAAAACATGCTATTTTTTTATTTACAAGGATTACTTTTTAACAGAAGTATTCAAGGTTTATTGGTATAGTATAGGTTTCATTGAGCAAAAATAACTTGAAAAAGGTTTTTGAAATGGCTGCCAAGAAGCAGACGATACATATTTTATACGGGATCAAAGATAAATCACAAATTTATTGTAGTTTAAACATTTTAGGCTTGAATAGACCAACTGAATTGCAGTTATACACAAATATTGGCATTGATTTTTTTTTTTTTTAAATAAAAATGTTTAATTTTTAGATTTTAGATGATGTATAAGCAGTACATAATATTGGGTTTGGGAGGATATGAGAAGGAGAGGAGCAAATGTTTTATGAAGTGTAGCAGTGGGATGGGGTGGGGTCCAACTTTAAAATAAAAAAATCCCCTCATATTACATCATAATATGTGGATGGCTTGCTTTAATGCTGTATGTAAAAATATATTCTAAATAGGGCCAGATCCTGAAGACGAACCCTTCAATCAAGATAGTAATTATAGTTCATCTCCGGACAGTTCTAAGTACCGTAATGGCAACTGTGGTGCTGAAGATACATCCGGACGACGTAAACTCAAATTGGTCTTGGACCCTCGCCAGCTGCAGGATGCTACCAAGCTAAGAAATTCGGGATTATACAATGAGCACAATGTCATCAGTCCTGACATTTGTTTTGATCTGGTCAAGGATTTGAATTCTCCAACCGGCAAGGGAGCAGCGCTGTTTGCCAAACGAAAAAAGAAATCCGAGAAATGGATCGTGGATGAAACCACCGTGAAACAACACGAACACCACACGATTACCACTACAACTACAGAAACCACAAATACGGAAAGCAAGTTGAATTTGGAGAATCGACCGATATCTCAAATGGACAAGCTTATTCATCAGCAGCGCTTGAAGCTGGTCAAGAGCCCTTGGGAAGCTGCGCTGGAATCGCCCATTGGCAGTTGTGATGCGGCATTTCAAGAATTGCGTCCAGGAGGAAGGGCAGATTATTTTGCTGAAACCATCATGAAAAGGGCCGAAGAGTACATACCTCCTCTGCCTCCCATCATAGTCCCAGCGATTCCTCCTCCGTCAGCCGCTCCTACTTACCTGAGACCTTTGACCCCCACGGATTCTTGGGCAACAAGCTCTCCATTGTCGACTGACGCTTATCCAGGGAGCCTGGGAAGGACCACGACACCCACGTATAACAGGTATTCGGTTAATCCCGATATCTACAAACCAAGAGCTCCTCGAGGATGGGGAGGATACTCAACAGGTAGGGTTTTCTAATTATTCTCTGGAAAGCGTTTTAAAGATTTATGTATCATTTTGTTGCTTTGCACCGTTAGACCCTAGTTACCTTCAATGAAATTCACAGTAACATTTCCAGAAAGATTGAAAATAATTTGCCAGTTAAATGTTGTAAGAGAGGTAAATTTGATAAAAATGCATTATAAGTGCAGGGGGGGGGGGATTTTATCCTACACTAATGTTATTCATTGCAATTTTATAAAATGTAATTATACTATAACACAGATACTATTAGACAAATGGTTTTATTACTTTCTAAATTGCCCACTATTTTTTAAGCTGAACAATAAAAATGGCTCAAGTTTTAAACCATGAATTAAAAACAAAATGGCTTCCAAAAAGAGGCAGAATTTTAAAAGTGTCCAAATGTTGTCATTTGGAAAAACATCGAAATAGAAAATCTAACTCTAATTTGGGTGGGATCGTAGGGTACTGAGTTGAATTGAATATACATTACTGAAAATTCCATAAATCATTTTAACCATTTATTTTTCACTGCTTTTTTCATAACATCATAACAAAATCTGAAACCCATCCCTCCCTCCATGGTGCTACATAATATTTGAAACTCTTATGTTTTAAACCTTCATGTTTTATCTTTATTGATTTTGGAGGATGTACGAATACCTGTACATTGCTTATGTATTTTTTATTTTGCAGATTACCTCTCAACTGATAATTTTACTCAAGAATCCTATGAGAGGTCAGTCCCATCTCCTCATGCATCCAGTTGGAACCTGAGTCAGTTCTCGGATTTCAATTGCAGACCAAAGCTTTGGGGAGAAACCGGCAGCTCTGGTTTTCGACCAGTTCGACCACCCTCACTTTTGTTAACGAAATAATAAGGAACAATAGGGTGAGGGCTGGATTTTGGTAAGTTAAAATGTATGGCCAGAAATTGGTGGCAATGTTAAATTAAAATTACGTTGCATTTTTTTGCAAAATGTAAATCGGTAAAAAATGCAACGAAATTAATTTAACTTAGGTATTGCCATAGAATGCGCGAAATTCTTGCAATTATATCATTGATTTTGGGGAAATATATACAAATTTATTATGATTAAATTGAAACAGGGTTTTTTAAACAAGAAAATCCTTAAATCTCGTTTTCTCAATTTAGTATATCTCGTGAAACATCACAAATAGCAGCAGGGAAAAATAATTTTGACATCAATAATATGCTACATGCAAATGGTTAAATGGATCATTCGTATTAGCTGTTGTTGTAGTGCTGTTTTGCCTTTCTTATAAAAGTGAGATAAACTTTTATTCAAAAGATTAAGTTGAGTTAGGAGGTTTGCTCTTTGACGAGTGTGACCAACTACAATACAATTAATCAACCGAATTTGACGAAATATTTCTCTTTGGAAGGAAGGAGTATCCATGTTTCCATTGAGAAAACTCGATTTTATACTATAAAAAGCGTTAAGGCTAATTTTAATCGCAAAACGTTTTTTGAAACCGAATTAGACTATAATTCCATCTATATTCCAATGCACTTGGCTTATTCCAAGTTTTGCACCTTCGTTTCCGATTTGACTGAACTTTTGTTTGATAACTTTTACATGTGAATTGGTCAACAAAACATTATTACTATTTTATGTAAGAAATTACACATCAGCGGAGTTTTCACATAAAATATTTTAGTCAAATCGGTGATGGATTCTCATTAAACGGGAGCCCATTACACTAGTGGCAAACACTCATTACACTTAAGTTATGAATGTTTGCCAACCTTAAAGGGGCAACTGTATCCGCTAATGAGTACCAAAAGACTTTGTTTTCTTTTGCTACATTTCGACAGAGCTGATTTTATTTAAATTTAAAATCATAAAACATTGCTTGTTTGAATTTAGCTTTAAGAAAAAAAATGGTATTTCTTATATGAATACCTGTGTTACCAGTTTAAGGTAACTTAAATCCAATGCAGAGATAAATCATCCCAATTATGTTGACCTCTGGTTTTTGAGACAAGTATTAAGAGCAAATTTGTTCCAAGAATTATTGGGATAAAAGTACACTATTGACAAGTTATAAAGAGTTATTTCCTGCACTGATCGAGTTGATTTGTATCAAAAATTGTTTGTGATAAACAATTTTTTATAAGTTGGATTCTATTCTGATGGGGATGCTTACTTTGTAAATGAAAGTTGAAATTATAGGAGTGATAAAGTGTATATACATTTGATTTCATCTTTTAAGGTGCCTTTTTCAAAAAAAAAATATTAATTTATTAACTAACGAAGGCTGGAGAATATGATTTCCAAAATAAGGTTGCAATTTGATATTTTCACGGTTTTCTTTAGTTGTAGTTATGTTATTTAGACTTTTTAGAATATAGTTTTGTTGTTATGGTTCCCTGCCTTTCTTGAGTTGAGCATATTTTCCAGCTTTAAAAATTTCATTTAATTACAACAATTATAAAATGTCACAAGATTTTGACAGCGATATTAAAAATTAGGTGCATGCATGTTTATTATTTAAACAGTTATTTCATTTTCTCTTATAAGTTAAATTTAATTTACCACGGATTTATTTTATGCAGTGCACTCAGTTGTAACTAGTCCTAAAGCTTTTAATTTAGACTTTGATCATGGTTATAAATTCAATCACCCATGCTTTTTAACAAATTAAATGCTCTTTCCGAATAAATATGTTCCTTTCTTATCCCTTTTCAGCTATTTGAATTGTAAAATATGAACACAGAAATAAATTGGATTGTTATTTTTATTTGGTGGAATTTGATTTAAATCTCGTCGAAGATGATTCAGAGCTTAACATTTTAATCGTTGGTGGCACCACATATTGGCTGCCGTTTCCCACAATGCTAAGCGTGAAAACAATCTTACAATTGCTTCTTTTGTTTATGCGGTTATGATTTGTTCTCTGATCAAGTGTTTTTGGTTAATTTAGAAATTACAGAATGTGTGTTTATTAACTTTTAAGTAACAGTAGGGAGTGATTTCATCATTACGTTGCAAAAAAAGTAAGTATATTAAGAAAGCCGTTACACAACCTTATTGACAAATATACCTATTGGCCTTAGCAACATGTGTGTACCTTTGCACCTTGGACCAAGCTTGAAATAGGAGGCCTTGGCATGGACCAAGATACTATCAAAGGGGGGAGATTTTGCTAAGGGGTTGGGAGGAGGGACAATAATATTTAAAAAGTAAGGAGAGAGCAGTTTTTGCTGGTTCAAGCAGGCAAATTTTTCTGGCTAAGGGGGTGGGGGTGGCAATTGCCCCCATTGATCCCATCCCCCATGGATACTATAGGCTCAATTGGTGTTTACATAATGACACCTGCAGGTCCAAGGACCATGACTTGTTTATGCTTGCTGCCTTTTTACTATTTTTTAGTCATAGAGCTGCTCTTTAATTTGCCTTTTTAGTCTTGACTTTGTTGTTTGCATTTTCCCCTCCTGACCCTTTGACATAGTGATTTTCTATGCAGTGATTAATAAACTTCAATTTCTATTGTGCACAGGTGCAGCTTTCAGGATTCTCAGGCACAGCGTATGTGTGGGCCTGTGCATTGGAGATGGCTAAAGTTATACTTGCTGTATTAGCAGCTGTGATTGCACTTTTATATCAGCTAGAAGCCGACCCAAGTTATTGGACAGCCTATTCATCTGTTCGCTTAGATGTCGTGCCTGACGAAGTTATGAGGTTTCTCACAAACATTGATCAAATGGAAAAGGTAAAACAGAATCATTTTTTTGTTCAGTAAGCTTAGATAAAACTGGCATATATATATGCAAATTTCATAATTCCAGTGGTTTAGCTTGGTGTCATATGTGCGACAAGCTGATTTCAAGCCTGTTGGTGTCAGTAAACAATACCATGCCATTTACAATATCCCGTGGATTGGTCAGTTGGCTTAGTTTAACCTATGTACGCTCTTGCTATCAAAGGAGAGTTTTGCCTAATTTCTGGTGGTTTTACATATAGGGGAGTATGCAATATTGTTCAAAGTAGTGGGTCATGAAACCAATTCTAAATTGCATCTTGAAAGTGAAAATTTGTTAAAGCCAAGAATAGAATTCAACATACGACAATCAAAACCCAAGGAAACTTACTTAACTATACGGATTCAGTACAGACGGAATAGCGTCCTATTTCAGGTAATTTATACTCAAAAATCATATCAGAAAATTTAATATATGAACCGGTATATGCTACGTCTTTGGCAGAAATCATTGCAAATGGATAGAATAACAGGGCACCATAGTTTTATGGTTTTAGGTTTGTTAACTTGTGTTTAACTATAGATATAATATTAATGGGGCTTGCCTTAAATAGCCTACTAGAGAAATGATTCTTCTGCCATAAACCATTACATGTTTATACTGGATAATTTAAAAAAAAGAAATTTTGGTACCCTGGTTATGTTTTTTTTTTTTGCAGAAACCGGGTTTAAATATATTTTAAAATACAATATAATTGAGAATCTGCCAGTGACTTTTTAGAATTAAATTCAAGCAATTTAATTAAACTCCTTTAACTGCATGTACTCTGTCCATTTCAGTATACTCTTTCACCATTACTTTACTTTGTTACGAATCAACAATTACACCAATCCCTGTTTACGTTACGAATGCTATTTCCATACTGACGTTCGGCCCATGTGGAGGCAGTCGTGCGTTTGCCACCAAGTGAGTGAAATTCCTAGGCATTAGTTAGTAGGTCTGCAGTAATAAATTGGCCGAATGTTGAATTAACTACAGGCCTGTTTGATGGCAGCAAAGCATGCAGCCAATGCTGTCAAACCTAAAATACTCTTTTCTTTTGTTAAAAGGTTTCAAATATTGATCACCAAAGCGACATATGATAATGTCAGCTTTATTGCACTTTGTGTGGTGTGTACATGTTGCACTGGTCTAACCTTCCAGCAAGAGAGGCCACACTTTCAGAGTTCACCCATTCTTTTTGAGTGATAATGGGTGTTATACGATGCCTTCACGCCAAGGGATTGGCCCACATGACGTATATGATTGAGCAGTGTGAATATCGGAAATCACAAAGTATTTTCTGCATTTTATTTAATTATTTGCAATTAATTTTTATTTTTTTAAAATTAAAACGGGAAATATTAAGCTCTGTGATAGAAGCTTTGTTAGAAAAATACCACAATGTGTGTCATTGTATTGCTTTAGTTTTGTTATCAGTCTGCAATCATTTTAAAATTTACTTTTGTAAATGTATAGTTCCTACCCAAATTAGCATTTTCAATTTTATTAAACAGATTTTATTGCTGATTTCCTAATTCTTGTTTCATTTCGCTAAATAGCCTAGTATTTATAAGATATCTAACACAAACATAAAGCTAATTAATTTTAATTAATTTCTCTTAAATCAATACAAGTCGTACTAAAATTCTTTGAAACTAAATTCATTAGACAAAATGTTTGTTAATGCTCAATTAATTTGTGACAGATATACTTTTCTAACCTTCAAAAAATTTTATTTACAAGGATCGCTGAGTGAGCTGAGTGATGGGTGCATTTTTTAAAGCTTCTCTTATCTAACCTTGACAAGTCGATGTGAAATATTTGCTGGTTTTAGTCCTATGTGACAGTATGTGGGTGATTTTTACAAATATATCCTTTGCTTGACCTTACTTTCATCAAGCAAATCATTAGCCTATTAATTTTAGCACTGATCAGCTGCTTGTTGGACTTACCATAAGATTTACTTTTTGTTAAGTAAAGATTACTGTTGATTATTTCTTGTTACCAAGCTGTGACATTACCGGTAATTACATTTCTTGAAAGTGGTGCCCATATTATTAATATCATTATATTATACAGTGTATTATATTATTATATCAGTTAAGTGTGGTTTTTTTTAACTATTCCTTAAATTTTTGATTCTTTTTAGGTTTTTTTCCCCAAAGAATTATTGGGGTAGAAAGTATGCAATTTAAGTAATAGCCATTGAATCACATTGAAATGACTTGGTTAAATGTGAAAAATTATCTAATTCAATAAAAATTATAAAAAATTAGCCTAATTAGACAGTTTAGTGTAGGTATGAACATGATGCTTATTGCTTAGCTGAAAAAAAATGGATGTTTTACTTTTTAAATTGATTAGAGCTGCACAATTTCTTGCCAGTTTTAAATGTCACCACTTTATAATAATCCATCATCATAATTATTTGCCCTAACTTACCAGTAGGCATATTATTATAAATATAATTTCAATTAGATAATTACAAGTGGGCCTAATTAAAACTAAACTAGCTGCCTGTTTTTTAAGTTCTTGGAATTATAACTAAGTAAGTCACGCTTGCCAAACATATATTTCTTATTCAAACAGTAAATTGCTCACTGTAATTAGGGAACGTCCACAAACCACGTAGCTTAGTTTTTCAGAATTTTTGACTCCCCCCCTCCCCCTTGTCGCAAATTGTAG